>JAOVVB010070756.1:0-14006 GCA_028570985.1 Heterobranchus longifilis | reverse complement strand
AGCCATGAGGAGGATAACTGGCACTGCACTGCTCGCGTCGAAAGGGCCAGCTGAGGTGGTTCAAGGTTTTCAGGGCACGTCCAACTGGTAGGAGATATCGATTAGGAACAGACCACGACAAATCCTAAATGTAGTGGCCATTTGTTATGGATTGTAAAGTTATATGCAATGTTTACTGTGTCCAAGCTGCACTAAGGTCTGACATTAAAAATATAAAAGGAACATAATACGAAACTACTGACTACATGACCACATGATCAAAGAGAGACATTTTTCACGTAATGTGGACAACCCATGCACCCTTTTTTTTCAGCAGGGAAGTTTGACATTTGTCCGAAAATGGTACGTCCTGACAGAGGTGGAGCAGAAAGAGAAAACAGACATGTATCGCCGTGTTCAACAAAGAGAAGTCGGCACATGAAAAAATAACTCTGGCAGAAACAAGTAGTTCAAGGGGAGAATAATAATGGAGAAAAAAGATGGAAAGTCAAGCAAGTCATATGTGAAACTTTCCTCCCTCACCTCTGTTCGGCACAACCACTTGGGGCGATCGCCTGCTGAATTCATGCTCGGTCAACTTTGGATCGGCAGTCACGTCCGTCCTTTAAAAACCAGCACGCCAAACATGGCTATCAGCTTTCCTTCAGCTGCTGTCTATCAATGTCATACTGGATCAACAATGCAGAACCCTTTCTGACTCTCTGCTCCCCTGCTGCACAACTGCAACCTCTACACCCCGTCTCTCTACACACTCAGAAGTATTGTCAAGGGCAGGTTGTGAACTCAGGTGCAGTGTAGTTGACTTATTTATATTTTTGTGTAACAGGCGCACAGATCAATATGAGTATTCTGCTGCAAAATAACGCTGGACTGTCAAGAGACAGATTAGGGCTGGTGCAGCCTGGCACTGCTCAGCTACCCCTCCTCACTCGGTTTGTTGTAAGAGCACAATTGATCATGTACACACACCAGACACAGTAATTAAGAGAAAACATATGTATGTCGTCCCAATTTAAAGCACCACTGAAACCAAATATATACAAAAATAATATATATTTATGCATGCACACACAGCTAAGAGTTTGCTGACAAAGTTGCCAGTTTATTAGATACATAGATAAAACAAATGCAATCTAATACATCCCTGCAATTAATCCTACCTTCACAAGGGTTATGTTTAGTTTTTAAAGTCAGTTTTGAGGCTGTTTGTGGTGTTGTTGAACTGTATTGCTTTATTTTCATTTCCAACTCAAGAGTCTCACCACATTCCCAAGAATCTCTGGCACTCAATTTGAATAAGATTCAAATCAAGTCGTCTTACACCTTCTAGCGGTCAGCACAAAGCACATTATTCTGTTATAACAATGTAGGTCTTGTCATATAGAAAGTGAAAACGGATCCAGGTTGCCCACTTTGAAGGCAGCACTGTCAGCCTAACCAATGCAGACATGAAAACACACATTTCTTGACACTTGAGAATATGGTTAATTTATTTACACTCCTACAAGAGAAACTGCATTCTGATGAATTCTTCATATATTCCCCTTTCCAAACTTTGCCCCCCTTCTCCACCCCCCCCAAAAATCCCAATACACAGTGCTTTTCACAAAACATTTTCTCCCCTGTCTTGATATGAAAATGTAATCAATTTGTTCTGACCTTGACCCTTCTGTCTTGCCAGTTTTCGAGCAACAGTGGAATGCAAAAAAAAACTAATTAAAAGATAGCCCAAGCCATTAATTTCTCTCTACAATGCACACTTTTTAAACGTGAACACTAAATCTAGGGAGGAAAATGCAGAATCGCAGCAAAAATAAAACAGCAGTACTGAAAATAATTTGTCTACTGTAGTCATACATTGATCACAAAGGTTCAAAGCATTAAACAGGTTTGCTTTATCAATTTTGTGACTAGTGTGTTGGATTTGCCTTGTTTTTTTGGGGTTTTTTTTAAATGTAGTTAGAATATCATCAACAGAGTAGGTACCATGAGTGAGAATTTTTTGACATGATGAAGTTGGACAACATTAGAATATGAAGAGTAGTTCCAGCATTTATAGTGTTTTATCACATTCCCCCATAATAAAGATATAAAGAAGTAAAAAAGAAATCAGTTTTCAAACTACCCCACTCTAGCTTGTATCCCATCTTTCATTTTGCAGCGATTGTCAGCCAGTGTTACTTTATTAACTGTTTTATTGATGAGGTGATTTGGATTTGAGACTTAAGGCTTGAGAGAAACACACGTCTCTCGTCTGGATGCTGAAAAGTCATTTTGCTCTCCTTGATACCATGGGAACCCAAACATTCATATCAAAGTTGAAATTGGCAGCTGGGAATAAAGGGGCCATCACTATGACCCCACGCCCCCTCCATCTCCCATTTTGCAGGAACACCTCTCAATTTCACTTAGAGTGCAAGTCCCATAAAATATGGCCTCCATCATCACCAAGGACGACAGGCCAATATGTTGGACGCCATTCTCACCGGAGAGAAGCACTGGTTCCTCCACGACCCATAACAATACCCTCCAAAAACAGTGAATTCTGAAGGGACAGCGTTTAAGAGTGGAGCTGACTCTCTTCAAAGCTCTTATTACACTTTTACATTAAATCTCAGCTTGAGTGTCAGATGAGTTTCCAGCCCTCTCCTGACACAGCGAGACAGTGTGCAGAAAAGAATAAGAGGGGGGTGAGAGAGACTGCATAGGCGTCACAACAGAAGAAAAAAAAAAGGGCAAAAAAATGAAACTAGCAACCACTTTTTTTGCCAGCACACTGGCACACTGCACCATCTCCATTAAATGGGACTGTGCAGAAGAGTTATCCCTCCGGCCATTCTCGGGTGAAGGCATTCTGCCCAAGCCCTTTGCTTTGGCAGGAAAGGAACAGCATGTTATTTTACACTTAATTGCAACTGTCAGCAGCTAACATCAGTTCTGAAAGAACAGTAATGTGACATGACTACAAAATAAACTCCTTTCTCCCCATCCTTTGAAGGACATCTGTAAGGCCCATTAACATACTGTATGGTAAGCAGTGGAGCCTAGCAAGCGGCTGGGAGTATAGCACCAGCAGTGCCACCTTTGAAAAAGACAAACAAAATATATTGCCTGCGCTGACGAGGGATGGTAGGCGCAGAGAGAAGCATATGTAGTAGTTAATGGTATGTCACTGACGGGGAGGAGAGGTCAGAGCAAACAACTGCACAGGGAAGCTTACCGCCTCACAGTAAACACACTCCCCCCACAACAAAGCCTGGTGTATGTCATCATTTTACAGAGTGTAGAATAAATTCACTGGTGGCCAGAATGCCCATAGCTGGGCTTGGTCAAAAAAAGAGCCTCAGTGAATACAAAAATAAAACCTGCTGGCTGGTCTTTTTTCTCTCCTTTCATCAACTACTGTGTTATGCACATCTTGCCTTTGAAAATGAGGCACAGCAAAGTAAAAAGATGAATAAAGGAGAGTGTGCACCCAACTTATTCCCTCCACTACTACATCATTAACTACTAGAACAGCAAACAGGGGATGAACCTTAGTTACTTCCACTGAATACTGCAAACAGTACATACAAAGAAGCTGAATCAAAGGTTTGCTGTGCGTCTGTGTCACAATATGAATTCCAACCCGACAGGAAGAATTATTCAAGTCCAATATTCTTAGTTGTTATAGCCATTTAGAGGTTCAGTCATCACCCTTACTGAGGGGAAACCAGTGGGTATTGCAACTCTGCACAGAACAATGGGCTTATTATTTGCCCTGATTTCCCAGGGTTCCATATTTCGCTCCTCTGATGACTCCAAATGACAGAACCACGCGTTAAGTCAGGGTTGAAGTCTTCATTTGACTGCTTAAGCATTTTAACAATGACTGTCCATCTGTGGGATTTCACTCATTAGCACATTTGCTTTCACAGAGACAGGGAGAATGTGTCGAGAGATCCTGAAGACTATAATAGAGTGAGTGTGACTTTTGTCTTGTCAAGATGGATGAAACCGTATCCAAGAAAGAACCACAAGTTCTCCTTTCTCTCAGACAGCGTCAGAGTAAGATCAGATAATACAATCTCTCATTCCCAAACAACAGCGTTTCTGCTACTTTAACTTCGTTTTGAAAACACCAATGCAACCTCACATACTGTATGAGCATGGGACGCTAAAGTCATTCAACACTGTGTATAGGTGCTGACACTTTTTTTGTAATGAGATAATTTTATTAAAAGTGATTGGGAACTGTCAAATTTGAGATTAACTACGTGTGAATTTCAGATATGTTAACAACTACTCTTCCCTGCTGTTTCTTTGCCTTAATCTTATTTTCCAGGGCAATGGACCACAGAGGACAGGATCCACATGCTGGAAAACATCTTCTCTATCCACCAGTTTGTGATCACAGGCCTCATCCTGCGCATGACCTCTACTGAAACCCCACTGACCAATGCTGAGCTCCCACTACATGTTTTTTATCATGCTTTCCAGAATGCGCAACTCAAAACAGCTGAGCTGTCAATAATTTATTGTCAGAGAAAGTTTACAGATACAGACTGCTGCTCTTCCCTGAGTTCAGCGAGTACACTACTGTTTGTAGAATTGAGAGAAAAGCGACTTGCAGACAGAGCTGTAATGTCAGGTATGCAACATGGATTCCTGATGAGACGTGTGTCTGTCAGCAGCAACTGGAATCAACTCAGCAAATGTTTACCAGGATGTTATGTGACAACAAAAACTATGTCTGCAGTAGGGCTGTACCAACTCAGAATTTTGTCAGTCAAATCAGATTTGGCTGTTCAATGCGACGATTCCACTATTCATTCTGTGCTGTATGCCAAGTTAGCCCTCCAAGCTAATGCGTGCTAACTGAGCTAATGATATGCAACAACATTTTTTGTTGACACAATGTATCAAAGATAAGCCAGACTATATTTTATTAAGTTGCTGTGGGCTGTAAATTCACAGACTCACGCTGGGATGGGACGCACTTCCGCAGCCAACTGTAACTCCTCCTCCTCCTCCTCCTCCTCCTCCTCCTCCTCCTCCTCAGTGTGTTGCGAGTTGTGATGTCAGCAGAGAAAAAGGCGTTTTTAAAAGTCTTGTGGGTTCAGCTCTCAGTACTTTTGTAGCGTCTAAATGAATCTGTGGTTTGAAGTCCCCTGTGTCGCTGCTTTTTCTTTCAGATATCTGCTCTTTTTACGGTTTCATTTTCGTTTTCAGCTGTAGAATTACAACTTTGCTGTTGCGTTATGTGTGCTGAGGAAGAGCCAACATTTCCTGATTCGGTTGCTTCACGATAAAAGCTTTTAAATAAAAAAAATAACAGGGCGCTTTTGTTGAGAAGAATTTATAGGATATTAAATGTGCTTTCTACCGTTCCTTTGATGGCTGATAACAGAAGACGGGTGTTTTCTGCACAGAGCACCGGCACATCACGGACAGTACAGTACTCTCAGTAGTTTCTGTGACATGAAGAATACTTTTTAAAATACTAATGTTTAAAAATACAAATACAGCCAAAATACACAGCCGTAGCCCCAAAAAGTCACGTCACTGAAGACGCACCTTCAAGCAGGAAGCCCCGTTGTGCACTGCACACTGACGGACAAAAAAAAAACGACGGCTCAACTTGAAGAATCTCAATTGGCTGAGGGGTCTGTGATGATTCGAATCTCAGACTTTCAGGGGGCAGCCCTAGTCTGTGGTGCACCTCAACCAGGAGTCAATAGAAACCACAGCACTAAATGAGCCCAGTAAACAAGGTCATTTTAGTACAGAACAGTATTCGGTTGTTGGCATTTGTTGGTGACTTTTAGCTCATGCTCCATTAGGCTTCGGCAATAAAATGATAACGATATGTATCGCGATACACACTTCATCAATAGCAATAAGAACATTTCTCAATCGAATGTTCGGTAGTTTCACTTAAATACATTAAATGAAACCACCAGCAAAACAGACGGCCTCAAAGAATGTAAATAAAGGCAGGAGCCATGAGCACAGACCACCGTCTCCTCTCTCCTCTATTAAACTGACTTAGTATAAACACATCACATGTTCCTTTTTTTCCATTAAACTTCCAGGTTTTTGAATGGGGTTCAGCGATGACAGTGATGTTCACATAATATAGTCAGCCTTCCGAGCTAATGCTACTAACTACAGACTACAGGTAGTTAACAACGGATCAGAAATGTGCAACAACCTTTTTTGCCGACACAAGGTACCAAAAATAAGCCAGAGACTATATCGTATTGCTGTGAGTTGTAAATTCACCACTTCTAAGCAGGAGGCAGAAGATATGCTTCTATCACACAGACTCACCCTGGGACACTGGACGCAGCTCTAGTACATTTATTTATTTATGTTTTTTAGTGTAAAATTATTAAAGTGGTAAATTCAAAGTGAGGTGGTTGAATTCAAAATAAAGTGGTGAAATACAACCTTTTATTTCCCGGTAATTATTAAAAATAGATCATTAAAAATGATATCGACTGATATTAAACATTTTTCCAGCTACAGTGTATCGCCCAGCCCTATGCTCCATCAGTGTTCACCCACACTTTAGGAAATTAACTCAACACGAACTTCCTTGTTGTGCTGAGGTGTTCAGCACCTCTGGCTCCAAAATACAGGCCTACAGTGTATATGGCTGTGCGCCATAGGTTAGCCACCAGTGTCGCCTAGCAACACTAACCACATTTGTTTCTGTGAAACATCCTGAGGTTGTTTGTATTATTTACGTGGCATTCTTGTTTAATTTGCATATGAAAGGAACACCCCAAACATCCTGGTTGTCAAACATCTAGTCCACCAATATGCCAGACAAAATTACAGTGTTTTGTTTTTTTTAAACTGAAATATATTTAAAATGTCTAAGACAGTGATCCCTAAAGGAGGCATGTGTTACAGAAAGGAAAATTAAAAAAAACAAACATATTTTTAGAGAAAGTTTCCTATGGCCCATAATTTCAAGCCACATGGGGGTAAACCAACATGCACACATGTATTTGTATTTATAAGGTAAAATGAGGAAAAGTTAACATGCCCCTATCTAAAAAATATATCTAACAATAGTGCATACAAATGAGTAAATAAGTAGATGCAAATCATGTCCCAAAAACATATATCTACTTATATCTATATCTACTTTTAAATATGTACAACTGAGCTATACATATATGAATATAATGTGCTGTACATCATGTGACTAATATTCTCTTCCTGCAGAGATCAGTAATGCTGCACAAGTGCATACTTTATGACTTTGTTGTTGTCTGGCATTAAAAGGGTGAGACTTACACATCTCCAGACTGACACATTTACTTATCATCTCAAAGTGGGTAGGTGGATCATGATTCTTGTCTTGTTAGCTCTCTTGTTTCTCCTCCCAGAGGAGGCCATTGACTTCCACAGCAGTGAAGCCTCCTGCTGCACTCAGTTACTGCAGGCCATCTGGCCTCGGTTCAAAGCCTCACAGATAGAGGAGAGTCTCTTCCAGAGGGCCTGTACTGCACAATGTGCAACAGCCATGTCTTAATATCACTATACCCCAGCAGGACAAGCGCTTCTGCAGCTCCAGGCCCAGTCAAATAAAGCGTGATCACATAAAATACCTGGACAAATACAGCCACTTAGTGTAGGCAGAGTTATTAACAATAAATTAGAGACAGCAAGACTTAAATAGCTTGTTAGGAAATGTACCTTAAATGCAGTGGTCCACTGTTTCTCAGATGGATGAACTCCACAAAATTAATGACAACACATAAACATGACATAAAATGTATTGTGTTGCCGTATTATTGGTCAATAAACAGTGTTACTGACTGTGGGTTTCTCTGAGAGAAGATTGAGGGCAGTGCTGATGGTCGACATGAGCTGGCTTGCAGCACATTCACAAACACATGTACTTCCCATTGTCTGAGGCAGCCGCACGCTGATAAGGTCTTGGATTGCACTCTGGTTCAAGTGAACCACAAAAGGCTTCCTTCCTCTGCACTCCAACCTCCCACAGTGAAATGAGAAGACCAGTATAGACGGTTGAAATACAGGGAAGAATTTTGGGAAAGGACGGGGTGGAAAGGTTCACAGTTGGTGAACCTCTTACTTGTGAGCATCAGATAGACGCAGACAAGCAGCAACAAGTCTAGACTATTTTCTAGCATCTTTGGTCATATCTGCCTGGAGTGCAATATGTGCACTGGACAGTTCAAGGTCCCATACTGTAAAAAGTGAGATTTCCACAACTATACTATATAGCCTATAGGTAGAAAGCGATGCTACAGTGCCGTTACAGTCATTCCCCGGCTAACGGTGCAGAGACGCAAAGAGCACAGATGTGGAAGACCCGGAAACACTGACCAATCAGCAGACAGGGCTTTTTGGGGAGGGGGGGGGCTTAAAGAGGCAGGCGCTAAAATGGAGACAGTATGAGAAAAATATTGTGTTTTTTGAACATTAAAGCATGTAAACATGTTCTAGTAGAAACCAAAAATACAAGTATGAACCTGAATATGAGCTTGATATGGGACCTTTGATGTTTTTTAGGCTGAACTTTGAGTGATAGTGTTGCATTGGACCACATTATAAAGAAGGTGTTTCTTTTATATTTTGTCAACACCTCACTGACGCAGTATCAATCAATACAAAAATGTTTCACAAAGTATTTATGTTGTGCTTGATTGCATTACTAATTTGGAGGAGTTTTTATTTTTCTGGTCACTTAGTGTTTGTTGCTTCTTTGTTAAATGAAATGTCTTTCTTTGGTTGTATTCTTATTAGAGCTGCAACTAATTAACTGATTATTTCTGTTATTGATTAATCTGCTGATTATTTTCTTGGTTATTTGAATAATAATTAGGTCCATAACATCTTTGGGAAAAAAAATCCCATCACAATTTCCCAAAGTTAACATATTATTTAAATAAATAAATAAAATATTCAGGTTATTATCATATAAGACCAAGAAAAACAGCTAAAGATAAGCTGGAACCAGAGAATATGTTTTTGTTTCTTTTTTTAATTGGAAAATGACTAAAACAATTAGTCGAGTACCAGAATAGTTAATTTTCTGTCGATTAATCAACTAATCATTTCTCTAATTATTATCATGAGTTAATTCAATGAACAACGGGATCAAGTGAAAATATCAATGTATAGCCTTTTTAAAATGAATTAAATTTTACATTAATTTCCCTGCCCCCAATACTATTTACACAGTATTGAATTAAGCAGTGATGGAAAGCACAGATGTGAGGAACATGACCTTAAATCTCCTCCTTTTCCGAAAGTACTCTACCTTGGGGCTTATAAAATCTCTTGTTTACATGTGAACCTGTCATTGGACAAATGCATTTACCATACAGTCATGTGAAAACACATAACACCTCCAGGGAGGGGTGTGAGTCTAATCCCTCAAACAGCCCCCATCCATCACTCCTCTTATCGTTATCATCAAAAGAAAACACCTCTCTTATGGTGCTGTATGGAATAGTCATTTTTAGGTTTCCTCCCTTCTGAGAGGTAAGCTCTTTCTGAGAGGACTGAGGCAATGAGAGATCAAGACGATTTGTAACCGCGGAGTCTGTCGCATATCCAAGACCTTGTAAATAAATGACAGTTATTGTATTAAAAGAGCAGAAAACCAAGGGAAGAGGTATGCTGAACTTCCAAACCAAATCACATATGAGAGACTCCCTTTAAACTAAAATGTACCATTCTTCTGCATCTCCTGAGACTGCGCAAGCACGTGGACAGAGCAATACACATTTCTGCTATGGTTTCACACTATATGATTAGGGCTGGCTGCGTTTCAATTTTATTGATTGCAATTCCAGTTCCACCTATAGATTCCCTTTCATATTGGTTCTTTGTTTCCATTCCAAAATGGTAAAAAAAAAGAAAAGAGGTCAAATATTTGGATAACAAAAACATCTATATTCTTTAACTCCTCTCTCCTCTCAAACACCACATGAAGTCATATTTGTGGATAATTAATAGAATAAAATGCAATTGTCCCTGTAAAGCAGGGGTGGGTAATTATTTTCCATGGGGGGGCCATATGAGGAATTGGATCAGCCTGCTGTGGGCCGGACACAAATGTTACTCACTGTGTGGAATGAAGTCCCTGATGAGCGTGAACGAGGGCATCAAAGTCAGGTGGAGTCTCGGATGTTGCGATGTGCAGTCGGCTACAGCTGAAAGGTGGATTATCTGTAAGAGAGGGTCCAAAATTTGAAGTTTTACAGTCTGGGATGCACAAAGGATACGGGTTCAATGATAGTAGCAGCAACAGTAGAAGAAGACATCTTGGCATCAAGGAAATATACTTATATAAAACATACTATTTGTTATCATTACCAATCAACACAGCACTGACTCATTTCAGAATAAAGGCCCAATAACAGTCCAAGGGTAAGCAAAATGATATTGGGCCACATCCGGCCCTCGGGCCGCAATTTAGATTTAGAATAGAATTATTGTTGAGACGTGATTATGAGTTGAATTGTTCTCTTTGAGCTCGCAGACTAAACTAAAGAAATAGATGATTACAAATACACTTTACAACCCAATGGAACATGTGAATTATTCATTAATAACCCAGAAGAGCTGAGTATATTATCACACAAGCATCCTCTTCAGCTGAAAATGATTCAGCATCATTTGATTGTGTGTGGGCAGCAAAGTCCTACAAATGTATTTCAGGGGAAATTACCACAAAGCTTTCAATTTCCTAGAAAGCGCGGCTACTTGAGTACTTGAAATAGGAGACAACGACTAGGAGTGGTGCTATTAGATCTATCAGACTGAGAATTCCTTTGTTTGTCAAGTACATTGCCTACATAATGTATCTTAGACACGACACCTGTGAATTTCTTCCTGGCTGAATAAGAGCTTATCAGCAAAGCGTCCGTTTCCTGATCAAATCTGCACTCCTCCTTTCCAATAATGCAAAGGGGCGGAGGGAGAGAGGAAATATCAGCCGATGCAGAGGAAGATGCTTTGCTGTTCTGCTATTGGCTGCTTGAAAGTCGGCAGCCTGCCATAAATCAACACTTAACGTTTAGGAGGCTGGAGGATTCTGGGAAAGCATGTGACAACAACAGCCAGCAAAACAGCTTAAATAATCTCTCCTAGTTTTGCCGTGGATATTACTAGAACTGCTGGCCGTAGCCCATCACAACAAGATGCATAATCATTCTTCCAGGAAGAGAGCTGAGCAAAACGACTTCTGACCGGGGTTGGATGTCATTAGACAGATTTCCACATAACATTAATTATTGCATTATTACAGTATGCAGTTCCTGAGACTGTTGTGATTTTCATAGGCTGTTATTAAAGCGTGCAGTCTTGGCTTGAGTCCTTGATGAAAACCACTAGAAGGCAGTAGTGCTGGTCTGTTCATCTTACTCTGAGAAATGTATTCAGCTGAGCAACTAGAAAATGTGGAATTGAAAACATGTTGTGATGTTGTAGCTGAAGGTTTTGGGCGTGTGTCTTTATGAGCATTGGAGCATTACTCCACTTTGACCAGCAGAGGTCAGCAGATACTTGGTGATGATTGAGCTAAATCAGTGCTTTCTAGAACATGCCTGTGTTTTAAGATAGCCTACCTATCCTGCACACTGCTATTGATCCCCAGCAGGGAAATGTGGTTGTTGCAGCAGTACAACAGCAACAACAGAAATACATGTACAAAGTAACAGAAATAAATAATAATAAGAGGTACACAAATTAAAATAACAGCAAAAATAGAAACTATACAAGAGGATTTGGAGACAAATGACATGATAAAGTGAGTGGTTCTGTGACAGTGGTGTGATTAACAGTAGCAGAGTCAACAGGTCTATGTAAACAGTGTACACCAGACTAATATATGATGTGGTTAAGTAATGGTACTCAGTGTTTGTCTGTGTTGATAATATAATATAGTGTAACATATTAACACAATATAGTATAATATGGTGGTACATTATGATATAGTGAAGGATATGAGAAATAGTATAAGGTGCAGTGTAGTAAAATAGTATAGAATAACATAATATATAGTACAACTGTATAACAGTATATAGTATAGGCCTAAGTCTAAGTATAGTGCAGCAATGTAACATAGTATATAGTATAACTTAGGCTAATATAATATGTTGCATAATACAACAATATAACAAAGAATATAATAGAATATTAATATAATACAGTATCACATGGTATAGTATAATACAGTATATAACAATAATATATAAATAATAATCAGTCCAGCAGAGAGACAATGGAGAGGGAGAGGTGAGTGTTTAGAGTGGACCAGACACTGTGGAGAAATGCCTGCGTGCATGCGTGCCTGCGTGCCTGCGTTAGAGTCTGTGGTTCACACTGCTGTTGTACACTCTGATAGCAGCAGGTACAAAGGCGCTCCGTTTTGGGATGGCCCGGTGGTGGTTATTTTCACCATTTTATTGGGAAAACTGATATCATTGCTATTCCTTACATCATGATATGCCTGCTAATATTTCACGGTAGCAATGAACTGCAGAGGGCTACGAAAGAATCTTCAAGAAGTTTGCAGTGGTTTTCATGCCTTGTTTAATGGGCTAATTATGGATCAGCTGTTAATAGGTTTCCCCATCTCTGCTTCTCCCATCAAGTGTTATGAAACACTTTCCTGGCTAACAACTGCATGTTTCACTAGAGATGTTCATCTGAAACTGATGCAGATGAATCATGTCAGGATGAAAACATGATCTATTACAGCGTGTTCATGGCGCTGACATGATTGATAGCATGTTGTGACATGTGACATGTCTTTGCATTTAAAGGAACACTTCAACCCCAATATGATCATTTGTACATCAATTACTCGCTGTGTTTGCCTTGAAGTCTTGAAGAAAGATTCGCTTTTGTCGTATGCCTCCACGGGGGAACGGAGAATCAAAAAAGGCAGAAAAGTCTTGATGCATTGACGTAAACAGCAGCCAAGTTCAACAACAGCAAAACTATATCAAAACACCCACTTCTATTACACAACTCGTGCAGTATAATCCAAGTCTCATTTATCTAGTCGTATGCTCAGTACTTCCCAAACACATGCAGTTTCTCTAAAACCTTACTATGTAAAACACTTCCGCTACCAGTCCTGAGAAGCTTGGCAGGTGCATTACTCGTGCGTGAGACAGTTTATGCGCAAGTGTTTTAAATAGAAAAGTTTTAGCAAAAATGCATATGTTTGGGAAGTACTGAGCATACAACTGGATAAATGAGACTTGGATTATCTTGCACAAGTTGTGTGCGAATTTGTAAACAGATTGTTTGATATAGTTCTGCTGTTGTTAAACTTGGCCCCCGCTTACTTCAATGCATCAAGACGTTATTCTGTTTTCTGATTCGCCGTTCACCATGGAGGCATGTGACGAAAACAAGGTTTTCTTCAAAAATGCCAAGCAACGCTCACCCTAAATCTGCTTCGATGCGCAGCAGCACATGACAAAGTTCGGAGAGACCAGAGAGTTGTCTTGTCGTCACATGCTGTCACCTGACTTTACACTACGAAGGATGAGAGAACACAGGCTGCTACAGTGTACACTACAGTGTGTGATCTGTAGTCGTATTCTTTAGAGCTGCATCCCCTCTGCCTCACGGGGTCATGTGGTGTTGGTATGCAGTGTCCAGCTCTGGAGCTATGGCATGCTGCGCTGTGACATCACTGGCCTGCTGACTACTTGGCTGCTGAAGAGGTTTGCCTATGTTTGGAATTGTCGGCATGAAACCGAGCAAAGGATGCAAATGAATGTAACCCCAATTAGGAGGCAAACTGTGAGTTTCTGAACAGCATGAATTATGTTTCCCCCGAGTACAACATTGAATTCCGAGTAGAGATAGATATCGTATCATAACATCTCATCTGTTAGTCTTTCCAGTGACGTTCACAACAGTATCACCTCTCCTGTCTGAAGGGCAACCTCTAGTACAGAGCGTCCTGAAAAGACTTCATGAGCACTGACCCCCTCTCTTCTGTTTTTCTGTTT
>JAOVVB010070746.1:0-14007 GCA_028570985.1 Heterobranchus longifilis | reverse complement strand
CGAGGTATCTACCGACGTATTTTATGTCGTAGAAAATTAAAATCTCTGGAGCTTGTGTTAACCGCAGGCCTTATTTCAGACGTCTAAACAAAAACACATTAAAAAAACACACAGACTTCGAGACGAGAGAACCGGAAGTGCAGAAATGCGAACTCATATCCGCGTTTTGTAACTACAACCTTGAGAGAATATGAAAATGATGATGAGATTTGGAAAGTACTTCTGCCATTCAGGAGGCTGAGATAAGATCCTCTGTTCAGAAAAACGTGAGTCATAATGAGTCATGGCCATGTCCACTTTCTATGGTATTGCAAACTAATATATACTTTCACATAGTGTTTTTGACCTTTTTTCACTCTTGGTTGGTATCTCATTTTGGAATTCAACTTTATTACACACAGTGGGTCCAGACATTCTTTTATAGACATCGGTATCTAACAGTTGAGGCTAATGGGTACAGGAGGAAGGGGAATTATGGAAGAAAAAAAAGGGAGTTATGGGTAGAAAAGGGATTAGCGCTTGGACAGCTGAGAAGCTGGGAAAAGTATGACATATGGTTTATTGTATTTTAATGTCATGTGGCTTAGGTTTTTACAATACTGAGTGCTTAAAATGTGGTAAAAGCACAAGTGGCCCCTCTCTAATTGGTCTCATTGGACCCTTTGCTTTATCGTAAGATGTTGACTATAAAATAGGCTTCTACCTGGAGTGCGATGCATGTTTTAATCATTTCAGCAGAGCCAGAACGTCTCTCAGTGTGACAAGTTGTAGCTGGATTGTGTTGATGTCTTTAACATGCGGTGGGATAAGCAGGCAGACACAGGTAGGACGGAAGGGACTCAGCCAACATTTGTCAATACCAGCCGCCGCATGGTCTAACAGGTCAAACGTCTAATACTGAGGAAGTGTTAAAGGTCCCATGTTGTAAAAAAAAGTGAGAGTTCCATGTCTTTTTTGCTTATAAAGTAGGTCTGGGTGCTGTATAAATACTGCGAAAGTATCAAAACGCTCAGTCCACTGAGAAATGCACACAGCCCAGAAACTGTGCCTTTAAACGAGCCGTCAGGACTTCCGTGAAGTTGTGATGTCACAACTATGCTGTAGAAAGTCCTGCTACAGTGCCGTTACAGTCATTCCCCAACTGCGATGACGGTGCAGACGGCGAGAGCACAGATGCGGAAGACCTTGAAACACTGACCAATCAGAGCAGACTGGGCTTTTTCAGGACTCCCTAAAAACTTATTTTTCAGGGACAATAATTAATTTTATCGTGGATTGCGATTAAAAAATGCTCACGATAAGGTGATCGTGGTGAATTTCCATTATCGGGATAATCGCGAATATCCTCCTGAATTGACTGTAGTTTACTACAGTGTCCTATCTGTGATGCAATAACAATATATGTTTCTTAAAAAAAAGTCAGAATGTTTCGATGAAAAAGTCAGAATGTTTCAAGAAAAAACGTTGGAATTTTAGGAGAAAAAAGTCGTAATGTTTCAAGAAAAAAGTTGTAATGTTTTAAGAAAAAAGTCGCAATGTTTTGAGAAAAAAGTTGTAATGGTTCGAGGAAAAAAAAGTTGTAATTTTAGGAGAAAAAAGAAAAAAGTCCCAACAAAGAGATATTTTGTTGCTTATCGGGATAATATCGTGAATCGCAATTATTTTGGCCAGGATAATCCTACCATGAAATTTTCATATCATCCCATGCCTATTTCAGACAGAGGGTAAATACAGGTGTACAGAAGTGTTTTTTGAACATTAAATCATATTTTCGTAGAAACCCAAAATACAAGTATGAACCTGAAAATGAGCAGAATAAGGGACCTTTAAAGTCATCACACACACAAACTTAGCACTAATTCTGCAGCAGGAAACATGTCGTCCTGCGTAAATGATGAATCCCCTTCGAGGCCAGACACTAAAAAATGTGTCACCTTGATGTGAGCTGTAATTACAGTTTTCCCCTGGGCCACTCTAAAAGTCAACAACACTTAACAAGTAAACAAATGCTGTAGCATTTCATCAAATGTGTCCAAGATAACAGATAATGAAGATTGATGTAGCAGTTTGCCATCGCTGTGCTGTTTTTCATGCTATTCCACTCTTTCTATTTGTGTTTATGTGTGTGTGTGTGTGTACATACATACTGCATGTAATACAGGTATGTCGATACGTCAGGTGGTGAACATTTCTTTGGGCGTTCTGATTGGCTTCCTGAGCGTTCCCGTGGTGATGAACCTCATCAGTTCCAGGCAGGTGATGAACACCTCCTTCGACCCGCTGCGCATCGTCAACACCTACGGGGCCTTTGGCAGGTACAGCAGGGGTCGGGGGTCATGGCGCCTTAAAAAGGGAGAGTTTGGATGTTTCGAAAGGGAGGTATAGGGTTGGGGGCGAATACAGACGGTGACTGATTACATCGCCGGTTACTCTTTATTGGGACGATAGTTATCATTTTATTTTGATAATTTAATTATCTGCCTGAGAGCCGCTCCAGGTAGGCACATGCAGCATTTAACTCTGTGATTTAAGGATTTCATTCAAGCAAACCACAGTCGGTGAAAAACTTCTCTGCATGTCTCTCAGGGAGCTGAAATAGCAGCTGGATAACCAGTCTTCAGCAGCTGATTGACACCAGAAATTTACTGAACCAAAATAATTTTCATGACGGGTCCAGGAGAAGAAATCAACATGCAGCGTTTCTATCATTCACTGAATTTATTTCTCCGCTGCAGCGCGCTGTAGGAGAATCAGAGTGATGACACACAGACTCACAGACTGATAATCAATCACTAAAGATCCGGTTAATAAGTTGAAAACACACATAGCTACAGATACAGCGGGATATTTGTGTGATGTAAACAGCCGTCTCTGCAGAAACGCTTCACAAACGGTAGATAGAGTTCGGCACGCCCAAGCAATGTGCTGCTGTGGACGGGAGGCTGCAGAAAAATGTATTTCTAATCTATATCTATGTACGCTATATTTAGAATATTTTCACCTTGCCGTCAAACAGCCCTTCACGACAGGGCTCTGAAGCCATTATATCCATCTATGCTTTCTTCAAAACCACCAGAATCCTTTGAAAAAAAAACTGTAATTTTACCTCGCAGAACACGGGAGTTGCTGGTCTGCCACTGCCTCGGTCGTTAGCTTGTTTGTTTTGTTAGTTCTTAAACCTTTTAAAACACCAAAGTCACACAACAATGCCAACAAACTAACAACTCCTGTGTTCTGCCAGGTAAAATGACTTCCAAGATCTTTATTTAATTTAATTTAATTTACATTTCTTTGTTGTGTTTTTGGTATTTTAATTTATATTTCATTCTCTGTCCTGCATTTTGTATATTTTGTGATTTTTCTTTTCTTTCCAAGTACGTACTTTTTGTTATTGTTTCAATCATAATCAATAAATGTTTGATCGAAAAAGAAAAAAAACAAACTGACCGTCATCTTCTGTAGGTAATACACTGACTACGGATAAGTACCCCACTTTAAAACATCCCAACTATCGCTTTTAAAACAGCTCAAAAAACTGCTAAAATCATGCAACAATCACTCACGTGATTTTTTACACGTGATTTGAAAATCTGTGCTTTTAAAAACATCAAATTCCGCACTCTCATAAACATTTCTGCAGCCTTCATCGTGTGAAGTATTTGGTCTCGTATTACAAATCACCGTGCCCACTATTCCTTCATTCCTCCCCCTCTCTGTCCAGCATTACCAAGGAGCGCACCGAGGTGATCTTCCAGGGCACTCGAAGTCCAGATCCCAAGGACCCTGAGGCGCTGTGGGAGGAGTACCAGTTCCCGTGTAAGCCCGGAGACGTTTCCCGACGGCCGTGCCTCATATCACCGTACCACTACCGGCTGGACTGGCTCATGTGGTTTGCTGCCTTCCAGGTGACGTAGAGAGTGAAATACACGAGAAACATATTCACTTTTCTTCATCAGAAATGCATTTTTGGCTCATATTGGTGCCAGAACTGACTTTGTGTCATTAACCCTTGTGCCTCACTAGAGACCAGCATTTCTGACTGATGATAACTAAACATGAACTAATTTTATGAGAAAAAAAGTTGTAGTTTAGAAGAAAAAAAAAATGTATGAGGAACATTTCGAGTAAAAATTACAATTTTATGAGGAAAAAGGCGTAATATTTTGAGAAAAAAAAGTACAATTTTATGAGAAAAAAGTTGTAATGTTTTGAGTGAATCACAATTATTTTGGCCATAATCGAGACATGAACTTCGTCCCATGCCTAGTCTGCACACCTGTCCCTTTTTACACCACACACACACTCTACTGCCTCAGAGTCTCTTGCTGCACTCTGTCTCTCCCTGCCTTGTTAAATCCACAGTCTTTTTCTCCCTTCCTTTCTCGTATGTTCCTTGCTCACGCCTTGCCTCCGTGTTTTCGTACAGACCTACGAGCAGAGTGAGTGGGTGATCCACATAGCGGGACGTCTGCTGTCCAACGACAGCACGGTCCTCTCCTTGCTCGACCACAACCCCTTCCAAGGCAGAGAAGCTCCCAGGTAAACACCCAGCACCCAGCGCGGTGATCAACTTCTATCAGCATACAAGCTCTTTAACATCAACCTCACAGATTTGTCCTACAACCCTTAAATGGGCAAGCACATATACATATTTTTTGAAAATTGATTAAATGTTATTTTCTAATGTAGCTAGGGTCAAATTTCATGCTTTTTTTTCTCAAAATATGACCTTTATTTTCAAATTTACACTCTGTATACACTCCTGACGTATGTCAGGAGACATATATATATATATATATATATATATACATACATATATATATATTAGAGCTGCAGCTAACGATTATTTTCATTATCGATTAATCTGCCGATTATTGTGAGAAAATGGTGAAAAATGTCCATCCCAGCTCTCAAATTCCAAGGCGATGTCTTTAAATGTCTTGTTTTGTCCAAAGATATTCAGTTTAATATGACATAAAACACAGAAAAGCAGGACACTTCCATATTTGAGAGGCTGGAAACAGCATTTTCTGCCATTTTTGCATGAAAAATTACTTTAATCAATTATCAAAATAGTTGCAGATTATTTTTCTGTTGATCGATTAGTCGACTAATCGTTGCAACTCTAATATATATATATATATGTATATGTGTGTATGTATGTATAAATATATATATATACATATATAATGAATAATAATCATATTTTTTATCCTTATATTTTTCTGTATATGGCCCACAATCGAAAAAGTTTCATCCCTGCCATAAATCATAAAAAAGTTGATAAGTTTGATCATTTATTTTACAAAACATTGAATAAAATGGAATCTATATCTATCTCTTATCTACAATTGTTTTCATTTTTCCAAGTGCACACAAGTGTTACCAATATTGGAAAAAAAAAAATGGAGGCTCCACATGCTCTACATATTTAACTGTTTCCATTTGTAAATGCTCTGTGTAAACAGCTGCAGTTCAGTCGAAGTTTCACTGAATTTTTGTCACGTGACTGTCGGTCTCAGCCGAGTCATTCATGGCTTCACAGTGTCGCAGAGGAGCGCAGAATTTAATGTTTTTTTACAGCATCTGGTTTTTGCAAACGGTTTCTTTTTGGTGACGTTTTAAACGAGACGTGTAGAATAAAACGATTTTGATGATCTTAAGCTTAGATTTGGTTACTTTTCCTAACATGATGCATTCATGGAGCGTCAGAAAGTTGAAAATCTGACGCTAATGTCTGTTTTTCTTTTCTTTTTTTTTGTTTGTTTCATGGGACTGCCCTCCTTCGGGTCCTCGTCTTGTCTCAGGTGGGTTCGAGGGGAACATTTCAGGTATAAGTTCAGCCAGCCGGGCAGCAGCAGCGCAGCTCAGGGCAAGTGGTGGCTGAGAAAACGCATCGGAGCCTACTTCCCGCCCGTGGACCTGGAGGGACTCAGGGGCTACTTCCAGTCCAGGAGCTGGCCCCACCCGCACCTAACACCGAGCAGGAGCTAGAGCCGTCACGTGACCTCTGACTGCAGCACCCAGAGGACTTCAAGGGGCTGAGGTCAGTCACAAACTAAAGTCAGTTTCAGTGTGGTGGAGTTTAACACGGGTTAAAAGGGACCGAGGATGCCATCAGGTTTTTCCACGTTTCATGAAGAAGTGTTTGATGAAACCTGGAATCAAACATCCTGGTATTTTCTCACAATGTGATGCTTTTCATTTGCATCTATGTATCACAAATTACGTGCTTAAATGCGATCCTTATTGTCTCATAAAACAACTTCAGTGAAAATATTGAATACGATTTTTGACTAAAATTTCAACATTAAAGCTGTTACAAAAATATGTTGTTTTTCCTTTTATGACACTGAGGAAAGAAATACTTTTTCATCTTGGTAAAAAAAATAAATAAATAGAATTACCACCTTGTGGTTGTATACCTCTGCCAATAATTAAATCTGCAGTTTACATCCATGTCTGTCCAGACTCATTTAATATATCTAGGAATTTAATAAAAGGTATTAAGTGCATTTTTCTGGCAGAACGTTGATGCTTCACACACGTGTCAAACCCTGAAGATCTAAACAATCATCGCACGATTAGTGTCGCTAATACAGCATCTGACCAAATGTCCTTCTGTTCCTGAGTTGTGGCGTTGAATAACGGACAGAAAAGTGTTTTTGGCAGAATATTATGATTTCACAGTGAAGTCGACCTTTGACCTTTTGGGTATAAAATGTCATCACTTCATCATTTTATCTTGTTAGGCATTTCTGTAAAACGTTGTCATCATTAGCGTATGAATTCTTGAGATATGGCCGAAAAACTTTTTGTGATGTCACAGTGACCTTGACCTTTGACCTCAAAAATCTAATCAGTTCATCCTTGAGTCAAAGTGGACGTTTGGTCCAAAATTGAAGAAAATCCCTCACCGTGGAAACAACAATGGAGTTCTCCCATTTGTTTCAATGTGGGTAGTGGGTTTAGGCAGTGGCGGTGGGTGCTGGAGAAAAAATCACATGTTTTATCAATAAAGTTTGATTATAGTCTTCATATCACAGCAGCAGCTTCTTTATGGGTGTGTCTGTATGTGGATCCTTAAAAAAGTCTTTTTTTTAAACTGATGTTACATTGTAAAACCTCAAAATAATTGGTAACATTTATTTATTTATTCGAATATATAATTTACCCAATGCATCTCGCATTAACGTCACAGAAGGAGGAGACCTGTTCTGCGTAATGTTTCACTGGAAGTCATGTTTTACAATAAACATTTGGGAAAATGGTATTGAAATAAAAGAAATATATTAATCTATATAATGCAGCATAAATTAAAACATTGCAAAACATCATATGATTTGAACTTCTATAACAAATATACACATAACTAACATGTAGGCTGAGGCTGGATTACAGTATTAACATGACATGTAAAATACATTTGAAAGAAAATGTGTAAACATACCCAGATGTCGTCCCCATCACAAACTCAGAAGTTGTAGTAACACAAAGAAGCCACTAGATGGTGCTGTTCTCCAGGTAATTCATGCTGGACTTTGTGCTTCAGCTGTTTTCCTCCAGCCTGCACTGAGGTGTGTGTGTACAATCTCTTCTGTCTGTTAAGCCAATAACATCATTTCATTTTTTTTTTAGCCATCCTATTGTAACTTTGACCAGACTGTCCGCACACCACAGGCCACACCCCCCCCTCCTCCCCCTTTACGATTTCTGTCACCTCCAGAACCCAAACAACCCATTCAAAACTTCAAATAACTCCACATTTGCAGGCTTGCAACTCTCTTATAGTCAAATTTTACTGCATGCACCGTGGGAAAAAAAAATAAACAGCACTGAATCCTGCAGAATATTGACCCAAATTAGCTGCAGTTGCACTATTTTATTCTCCCAAAGCCCAAATTTGGTGACCTCTGACACATTCTAATGCCACTATTCCAGCATATGCACAGATCTTAATTACTGCATATTCTAAAAAGATATTCTAGACTGATTGCAAACATTTAGTGAATTAATTCTGTGCATTTTAGCCCACACAGTCTGTAAATAACTATTCAAATTAAAGCCACGCCTATTCCTGACTGATCAGAACTTTTCTAATTAAGAATCATTAGACCTTGTTTATTATTTATTTATTGACACCTTCACAATAAAGTTCATCAAGACATGGTTAATGTGTATATAATGACTATATAATTTTCTTTGGCCAAATAATGTTTCTGCAAAATGAAATATGATATATTTTGATTATTTTTCTGTCTAATTTATCAAAACGTCTTTGATTAACTTAGCCTGTTTTTTTTTTCTCTCTGACTTTGGACATATTTTTCAAAGAGCTGCCTAAAACACATCTTCAGCACGTGCATTGCATTTTAATTATAAAATATTGTAGTCGTTGCCCAGCTCCTTTCACGTCTGTGCCACGCGTCACGCTGCGCAGTGACACAGTTTATTGACCTCGTCGTGATCCAGTTGAAACAGCAGATGGAAAACAAAACAAAAAAGAAATTCTGCAAAGTCATGATTGTTGGCTCAAAAATCCAGAGGCAACCATGTGAGTGTCAGCACAACAAACCATCTGTCTCGACTGATAATAATAAAAAAAAATGAAAAAATGAACCCGGTGATTTGTTTGTGTTTGTGTGACACGGTGGATCTGTCTTTATGATGAATGAGCACTCACTCTTTCTTAAGATAAATAACAGGAGAGAGGAGTTCACCGTTGACTTCAGAATTACTTTGTTGCTTTAGCTAACGGGCGCTAACTGGCTAGCGTTTGTCGAGCTTGCTTGCTGAAGAGAGGCAAATTAAACTGTTGATATGAACAACAATGATTAAAGCTCCCGTGTTGTAAAAAAAAAAGTGAGGTGCCCAGGGCCGGCCCTAAACTTCTGGGGGCCCTAAGCAGGATTTGTTTGGGGCCCCCCCCTCCCCTCATTGTAACTTATTGCCACTTCACATGGCCCTGAACCAACGTGTGCATTGTAAATATATATTTTTTTAAAGTTATAAGCTCTCTTATGGGACATTTCGAGCACTTTTAGGGGCCCTCTGATAGCCACGGGGCCCTAAGCAGCTGCTTAGTTGGAGCCGGCTCTGGAGGTGCAATACAAATACTGCGAAAGTATCAAAACGCTCAATCCACGGAGAAATGCACACAGCTCGTATTTAGAAACTGTGCCTTTAAATGAGCCGTTCTGTGAAGTTGTGATGTCACAACTTGGAATAAAGTGCTGCTACAGTGCTGACACAGTTATTCCCTGACTGCAATGACGGTGCAGAGAGCGCAGATGCGGAAGACGCTGACCAATCAGAGCGGACTGGGCTTTTTCAGGAGGCGGGGCTTAAAGAGACAGGTGCTAAAACAGAGCGTTTCAGACAAAGAGTGAATACAGGGATATTCAGATGGACAGTATGAGAAAAATAAAGTGTTTTTTGAACATTAAAGTTTGTAAACATGTTCTTGCAGAAACCCAAAATACAAATATGAATCTGAAAATGAGCAGAATATGGGGCCTTTAATTTAGAGCCTTCTTGTGGAAGGCATTTATTGAAAAACAAAAAAAGCTGGGATTTTCCCCCATTAATTTCAATTCACTCCAATGGAGCTTCAGGGGGGCCACAGTGATAATCAACTTACGGCCTGTGGGCCAAATGTGGCCCTCGATAGGGTACCGGGTGGCCCTTCAACCATTTTCTAATTGACAATGAAAATAAATGGACTCTGGTAGGAGCGGTTTATGTTTATGAATCATTTCAACATTTGAGTGATTCAAGAGTTGTACAAAACTTTCAAATGTAACTAAAACATTTACAACTAAAATGTAGTTGCAGCTATGAAACGTAGGGCTGCATTTAACCATTATTGTCATTATTGATTAATCTGCCGGTTATTTTCTAGATTAATCGATTGTTTGGTCTAAAAAATGTCAGAAAATAGCGAAAAATGCCCATCCCAGCTTCTTAAAAAAACAAAGATATTTAGTTTAATATGATATAAAACAGAGAAGAAGAAAGAAGACATCTCCATATTTGAGAGGCTGAAAACAGCATTTTTCGGACATTTTTGCATGAAAAATAATTTTAACAATTAATCAATTGTCAAAATAGTTGCCGATTATTTTTCTATCGATCGACTAATAATTGCAGCTCTAATTAAATGCAGTAAAAATATCTGATTTATCCGACAGGCCTCGCGTCGATCGTTGTGCCAAGTTAATTCCTTTTTCAATTTTGTTCATTTTATTCGATAAATATCATTAATGTTTGTTTAATGTCTGTCGTTTTTGCAAAAGTGGTAAATGAATAATTTTAGCAGTTACGTGCAAGTTCAAATGAACCATTCGGGGCTGACCGACCAGCAGTATGAATGATAGGGTCATGTGTGTATAGGAGAAAGTCTCTGCAGCCACAAGATAGTGTGAAAACACCATGACTCACTCCTTATGTTCAATATAGCAAACATACAGTCATCGCCCCGCGTCCACTGATGATACACAAAGCACTTTACGTAACAGAGGATGGTGTGTCCGCTGCTCCGGTGACTCACTTGACTCTTCTTCTGCAACTTTAGTTTCAAACTTCTGCCCAATCCAACCAGTAGCCATCAACAGAGCTGCAGCTGACGGTTATTTTCAATGTCGATTAATCTGCCGATTCGTTATTTTGTCTATAAAATGTCAGAAAATAGTGAAAAACGTCCATCCCAGTTCTCAAATTCCAAGGTGATGTCTTTAAATGTCTTGTTTTGTCAGTCCAGAATCCAAAGATATTCAGTTTAATATGATTTAAAACACAGAAAAGCAGGACATTTCCATATTTGAGAGGCCGGAAACAGCATTTTCTGCTATTTTTGCATGAGAAATGATTAATCGCTTATCAAAATAGCTGCAGATTATTTTTTCCGTCGGTCGACTAATCGATTAGTCGACTAATCGTTGCAGCTCTAGCCGTCAAACCGACCACTCGCGCTCCTTTTGGTCACAACCTGTCTTTGAGAATTGCCACTTTAATATTATATCAGAGGACAACAGGGGAAATGGCATGAGCACCGGAGCTGTATAGGAGACAGACGCACGTCCCTGCCGTCTGTTACACAATCGGAGCACAAAGAAATGGACAGCGTGTCCGTAAGTTAACCATCAAAGTCACATAAAACTGCAAGAAAAGCTGCGAAAGCGATTCTGCGGGGAAATTTATTTTGCGGTCCGAAGGCGGCGAGCACAACAAACAGGATGCAGATACGTTTGATGAGGAGACTATTAAAAACGCCCATGCTGTGCGAGTGGTGCGTCGTCAAAACCAATGAGAACAGGAGGAGCGCGCACACACACACACACACCTCCACCACTGATGTTCTAATCAGAAGTACTCACATCTTTTACTTTAGAATAATGCTACAGTGTAGAAATACACTGTAACAAATAAAAAGTGCATGCAAGTATTAGCATGAAAATATACTTAAAGGTCCCTTATTCTGCTCATTTTCAGGTCGATACTTAGTATTTTGGGTTTCTACTACAACATGTTTACATGCTTTAATGTAAAAAAAAAAATGTTTTGTCAATCCAAAACCCAAAGATATTCAGTTTAATTTGATATAAAACAGAGAAAAGCGGAAAATCTCAATATTTGAGAGGGTGAAAAAAGCATTTTCTGCAATTTCTCAATGAAAAATGACTAATGATTAATCGATTGTCCAAATAGTTGCAGATTATCTTTCTGTCGATCGACTAATCGATTAGTTGATTAATTGTTGCAGCTCTAGACACACTATATGTCATTGCAGGAATATTATAATATCAGTGTTGAAAATCGATTAATTGTTTTCGTCTTTTAAAGGTCACATATTAAGCTCATTTTCATTTTAAGCCCCCCCCTCCTGAAAAAGCCCAGTCTGCTCTGATTGGTCAGTGTTTCTGGGTCTTCCGCATCTGCACTCTCTGCGTCTCTGCACCGTCATTGCAGCCGGGGAATGACTGTAGCGGCACTTTCTACCTACATATAGTATAGTTGTGACATCACAACTTTACCAAAGTCCTGACAGCTCGTTTAAAGGCACAGTTTCTGAATATGGGCTGTTTGCATTTCTCTGTGGATTGAGCGATTTCACTGTATTTATACAGCGGTACGTTTCTCCTAATGGAAGGCCCCTGTCGGCCACCGCACCCGACCAATCACGAGTCAATAACAGCTGTCAATCGTGACGTTTCACCCTGTTTTTTATAGTATCAAAGAACTAATTAAAACCAAACTTGAAATCACCATATTTGGACGGGAGGGTGGAGCCGCAGAGGAGCAAGGGCTGGATCGAGCAGACAGCTGTCACTCAATTCGCAGATGCCCTTAATTATGCAGAATTTTAAGCCTTAATAGAATTTAAATGGGTGAGTTATATGAAAATCTATAGAAAAATGTTGTGTTTTTTATGCACAAAATAATGCATAATGTGTTGTTATTTACTGGCATTGCTAACAATGGCTAACCTGGCTAGAGCTAGTAAATAACGCAGTTAACTCGGGTGTGATGTTATTCCCAGCTCCGGAGGCTGCTGCTTGGTTTTTACTTGCTCATGCCACCTCACCCTGTTGTTGTTTTTTTTGTTTTTTTTTTACAGTAGAGGACACCTTCTACTCTTAAATGCCTAAAATGTGTGCTTATATTTTGATGCCACCCAGCCTCGATCCCAAATTTCAATACTTTCCCACAGTCCTCTAGTCCTGTCGAGTGCCTAACTCCTAACTCCCTTATTAATTTCACTGCCTGCACTGTTAAAAGATGATTTCTTCGCTGGGCTTCAGCCACTACCTTAACCAATGAGATTTTTTTTTTCTGCTTTGAGAGCAACTCTGAATCCCAAATGCTTTATGTAAAACATGCAGACCACACATTAAAAACACTCTCTGCAGCCCTAAAGTCCCACATTTTACAGCATGTCTGCTGAACGTCTGCTGCACCATAACTGAGAATGAGCGGTCTGGATGTTGGGCACTATAGAGTGATGCAGCCTTGAATTTGAAAGTGAAAATGTGAAGCTTCCTATTACAAGCTGTCATACAGACCTGCACCTTTTACAAGGAACATACACCCTAAATTAAAATCTCCATTTAATTTCTACTGGACTATACAACTCAGTTTTTACATTATAAATTGGATCCAGTCATCTTGGAAATATGCACTGATTCCAATCTGAAAGCCCTGCATTCAATTGATTTGGATTGAATACAAATGATTTAAAGTCAGTGACAACTAATCTTTAAAGATTACATAAGCTAACATGTTTTTTTTAATATTATAAAGCAGATGGGTGCTATATAAATAGTGCAAAAATAACAAAACGCTCAATCCACGGAGAAATGCACACAGCCCGTATTCAAAAACTGTGCCTTTAAACGAGCCGTCAGGACTTCCGTAAGTTTGTGATGTCACAAGTGCCACTATGTCGCCTCCCAGTTTCTGAGTTGTGAAGTCATTCCTCTGATTTTGGTGTGTTCATGAGCATGTGGAAAAAACATGGACGCCACATTATTGTCCATCATATTTTACATTAATTATGCTATTCTATCCCTGTTTTATATTCATTCTATGGCTTTTTTTCCCTTTTAACGGTTACAACCATATTGAGCCTAGCCTACACATTACATGCGAGCAAATAAATTGTATTAAAATAAATAGTCTCTTACCATTAACTTTAATGGTAAGTTTACTTGCGTTCTGCATCACATGACGGCAACTTGTGTAGCAACATTTCTGTTGTTCCGACTTCACGTGAATTTTCCCAGTCGGAATTTTATTTTTCGGATCTTTCTGATACCATGTGAACGTAGCATTACAGTCATTCCCCATCTGCAATGACAGTGCGGAAGACCCAGAAATGCTGACCAATCAGAGCTGGGCTTTTTGGGGAAGGAGGGATTTAAAGAGACAGGCGCTAAAATGGAGCGTTTCAGACAGAGGGTGAATACAGATATATTCAGACAGACTATGAGAAAAATGTCTTTTTTAACA
>JAOVVB010070729.1:0-14008 GCA_028570985.1 Heterobranchus longifilis | reverse complement strand
AACTCAATTTTATGAGAAAAAAGTCGGAATGTTTCAAGAAAAAAGTAACATCTATCTGAAAGATAAAGTGATTCCAGTGTGTTTTAGTCTCATTTTAATAGTTTTAAGAATATTTTGTTGATTATCGGGATAATATCGCGAATTACAATTATTTTGGCCAGGATAATCGTGACATTCAAATGCTCATATTGTCTCAGTGTGGAGTGCAGCAGAGAGGATATTATCATTCAAATCACACACACACACACACACACACACACACAGAAAATAATAGATACTACAAAATCACAGTCACAAGGATAGGAATCAAACTAAAATTTCACTAAAATCAACTAAAATCAAACATTTCTCTTGAATTGCCTTTTTGTTGTTGTTGTTGTTGTTGTTGTTATTTTAAATTTGTGAAACTGTTTGTGCTGCTGTGTTGCCCAGGACTCTCTGGAAGAAGAGATCTAGTATCTCAGTGGGACCTTCCTGGTTAAATAAAGGATTAATAAATTAAAACTAAAAGATTTTTCAGGGATTCAGCAGCAGAGCTCCAGTTGTTTACACGAGGCTCATTAGCCCCATTAATTCGAGCAGTTGACAGCTCAACAGAGTGAGGAGGCCTCCATCATGTGTTTTTTTGTGTTTTCATCTCCTGACGTCTCTGTGTCTCAGTGGTCGGAGTGAAACTCGACCTCGAAGCCTGGACGGATAAATTCAAGATTCTCGCCAGCAACCACACAGACAACCATCAGGGCTCCAATACGGTAATTAAATAACAAAAATACTCTTTATATTTACAAGCTTCAGCAGTATTCCTGCTCGATTATGGAAAAAATCATAATCACATATTATTCTGTATATATTGACATCGCAATTATTCAACACGATTACTCATCGACTTTGGAAACATCATGCATTTATTACACTTTTTTTTTTTTCTTTTTTTTTAAGTTTACAGTGGATTTTCTTTCACTTTAAATTTACTTCAACTGAAAAACAAATTAAAAACAAAATGTAATTTCTATATGATCATGTCACATGTATGATAATGTCACTTATTTATTATGTGCTCAATCTAAGAAATGTATTTTTGGTAAAGATGATATGTTATGATTTTTAAGTAGAAAAGCCTAAATATTGCAAATTAACCAGAGCTAGAAACCCTACATGCAACACATCTGTATCCTGTTAGAATGTTGTTGTTGTTGTTGTTGTTTTTGAATGGTCCCTTTGCAAATAAACAAGTATAAAAACAAATAAATAAACAAATAAGATAAATAAATTGTATATATATATATTTGCATTTAAATAAATTATAAAATAAATTATAAAAAAATACAAAATAAAAATACATCAGTATCAGATTTATAACACAAGACAAAACGAGAGCGTCATTGTGAAAAGGAATGCGGAACAATAATCGTTTTATCTCGATTATCTTGTTTTCAGAATCATTAGAAGTCAAAATGTGATTAGTCGCCAGCCCTAACTCAGTGTTTCTGTCTGACAGTGTGGACCAAACAGAGGCTGTGAGATGGACTGTGAGGCCAACAGTGAGGTGAGTGTTTGTATTAATCTCCTGAATCATATCTCTGTGCATCCTGTGCTTCTAATGAACAGCCTGTCTTTGCCTCTGCGTGCAGGATCTCCTGTGTTATTTAATAGATGATGGTGGATTCCTGATCATGTCCAATCAGAAGGAGGACTGGAACAAGGTGCAGTTAATGAATTCATTTTCACACTGACCACGTTTTCTGGCTAATCTTTAACACTTTAACACCCGTGTTTTGTTATTCCTGCAGGTGGGCATGTTCTTCAGCGACGTTGATCCCACCTTGATGTACGCGCTCTACAACAACTCCTTCTACAACCGCAAGCAGTCGTTTGACTACCAGTCTGTGTGTGAACGGATGCCCAACAGTGAAGCTGGAGCTGCACCCAGAGGAGTGTTTGTGGTAAGAAGTTAAACACCGGAGAATTAATTAACATAGTCCTCGAGGTCAGTGGATCACAACCTTTTTCCTTAAGGGACCTCTTTTCTATCATTTAGTAAACTGACGACCCCTAATAAGTAACTTATTTCATGGATATTTCATATTATATTCAATGCAAAACAATAACAGAACAGAACAACTGATAAACTGAACAATTAACCCAAATAGTGAACACAATAACTGGGAAGTTTGTGTAAAACTAGTGATTTGAATGAATTTAGAGCAGATTATTTCCTGTCAATATTGCATCAGAGATGAGTTTTCCTCTTATTTTCAGGAACGTTTCATACAACTCTGTCCGTATTATGTACTTAACATACTTAATAGGTTTCTCTCTTTTTTCTCTCTTTTTGTTGTTGTTGATAAATTCAGTGTTTTCTTCTCCCTGGCACTTGGCCATTGTTCTGTTTGCTTTTCTAATGCAGAATGAGGCTGTTTATCAGAGAGGGAAGGCTCCGTGAATATACTCTGTGTTCTTCACAGGTTATTTTCAAGTTTATAGCTTAAATAATAATCCAAACTTTAAAAAAAACAAAAAAACAAACAAACAATTAAATTAAGTTTTCTTCACAAAAATGAACGAAATGCTGTGATAAAGGTCAACTGTATATTTGAAAAGAAAAAGTTGTCTTGCACCCCTTAAAATCAAGAAGGCCTCACAACCCCACATGAAGCTTTGCCAGCCCCTATTGGGGGTCGGGACCCCCAGGTTGGGAACAGAACTATCCAGGATACCTGCCACTTCATACTTTAACTCCACTACATTTATTTGACAGCTATAGTTGCCGGTCACTTTACAAATTCAGATTTTTTACCAACATGATCATCTAATAATGCATTGTTATAGATTAAACAACCCACTAGAATATAAAATAAAGAGTATGCAGGACTTTTACTTGTAACAGAGTAGGCTATTTCTTCACTGTAGCCTTGTATTTCTATTTTTACTAAAGTAGGCCTAAAAGATCTGAATGCACCAGTCTGCTAACTTTTGATACAAACTTTAACATACATTTTAAAGGACTTTTACTTTTTTGGAAGTGGGTTATTGCTACTTTTACTCAAGATGATCTAAATTGGGATTTAGGACTTACATTATACATTACATTCATTTAGCTAACGCTTGTATCCACAGTGACTTAATTCTTAATTCTTTGATTTTAGGCCTACTCTGAAGAGAAGGAAACATTCTTTTTTTCCTTTAAGACAAAGGAAAAAGTCAATTTTCTTCTTTTTATATATACCTCCAGAACACAAAACAGCTGTGATAGCTGCAGTAGAAAGACAGAAAATGTAACAAGATTCTTCATGGTACCATATTGTCTCTTATGAGGAATGTGTGTAATACCTAAGTATGCAAAATACTGTAATCCTCTTTTAAGAGGTTCTTGTTTTTACTGTTGAAGATGAACAAAGGTACTGCACATTTCCTTTGTTCCCAGGTGTGTGGTATCTCATGACTATTTAGACTCAGAACAAAAATGCAGCGTTAACTATGAAGGACACAGCCAGCTTGTAGTTAGTCTTACCCGGGGCGTTGCTAGTGGCTGTGTCTTTGGGTAAACAGACCTGTCTGAAAGCAGAGTAACTGTCCTCTGGAATCAGTTGAACAGTCACTGCCACCCGCCTGCTCTGATCAGTCTTTGGCTCTTCTTCTGCAGGCTATAAAGTTTTTGTTTTCCTAAAGGTCCCATTCAGACGTGATGATGAGGTGTTTAAAAAAAAAAAAAATGAATATTGAATAAAAAAATTTAATAATAATTTGTGTCTGAAAAGACATTAGAATTACATCATACCTACTGTAATATTATTTAGAGTTAATCACGCCACCTGTCTTTGGAGCTTTCCTTTTCACACTTGTACATATGCTCTTTGCTTTTTTTGTTGTTGTTTTTATTTGTTTATATATACTTTTGTGTTTTTGTGTTCTTATTATGCACCGTATCACCAAGACAAGTTCCTTGTATGTAAAAAAAAATACTTGGAAATGAATCTTATTCTGATTCTGATTCTGATTCTGATCAGTGGTTTCTCCCTCATTGACAAATCCAGAATGTAAATATTTGTTTTTTCAGAAGTTAAATTGCTGGACACAAGATGTCTCCTATATTCTGCACTTAAAAGTCCATTGTCAGTGTATGTGTGCTGGAGGCTTCAAATTCCCACTTCCCCTAAACTGACTTTCTCATTATACATGACTTCCTGTTTTGCTCCCGTCCATTATTACAGCCACGAGATGGATAAACGTAAATTTGGGTCATAATTGCTGCTTTTACAAACGACCTATGGTGTCATTTTTCGGTGGCCAGTCTCGAAATAATACTTCATTTCATTCAACGATCTCTAAAATAAAAGAAACACGCGTGGGAACACTAGAAACATTCCAGATCTGGCCCCCTAGGCCGGCAGTTTTATTATTTTTATTATGTATTCTTAAAAGCAGAAACAAGTAAAAAGAGTGTCTGAAACAAATTTAAACAAACGTCACAAAAAGTCTGTCGCATTTTATTTTATTGTATTAATTTATGCAGTTATTATTGTCTGTTTTTGTAATTATTGCCATGTTTTGTAGTATATTTTGTGTTAATATTGAATCTTATTCAGACATTTAATTCCCCTACCTTTTGTTCAGTCTGTGATATCTGATTGTTACAAATTTGTTTTCTTAATAAAGATGTTAAAAACGGAAACCTTTCACAAGATTCTGTCTGCATGCGGAATGAGTATTTTATTTATAACCAGTTTATAAAAATAAAATACAAAATAATTTTAAAACAAAAAAGGAAAAAAAACACTGTACAAGGCATTGATATGATACAAATGATAGAATAAACATAAATAATTACAGTTATATACAATGCAAAACTCCCACTTGTTACATTCTTTCCTTGAGACTGTACAGTTACATTTCAAAACAATGACATACATTACAACACAAAAATATCAACCATTAAAAAATCTCTGACAATTGAAGTCAAAATGATGGATGGACAAATGAACAAATGTCACAATAAATAATTTCTGTCAAGTATTTATAAGTTACTAACAAGTAATCCGATGTTATGACATGACAAGTGTACCAGTGCACACCAAAGCTTTCATTAGTTTCCGTCTCAACTTTCAAAATAAAATAAAACAGCTGCGTTTGTTCTGTTGGGGTATCTGGAACTACAAATACCCGGCAAGCTATTATAAATATGACACCTTTCTATGAGCAGGACACTTTAAAAAGTGACAAAATCTCATCTGGAAGGTAACACTAGCACTACAACTTCACACCACTTATGTGCAATAATAATAATAATAAATAAAAAATAAAAACATGAAGAAATCTGATTATCTTTTAAAACCAGCAGCACTGTTTAGTGTCTGTTCCTCCCATTTCACTGAAGCCTGTTAGCGTATAAGTTATGGTTTTACAATAATTATTTTATTTAAATAATTACTTTATATTTTACAGGTATATATTAAAAGTCTGCACAACAGCGTTCTGAACTCTGAAAGCTTGAAATCTGTGAGCCTGAAATAGAGTTTGAAAGAGGGAGGAGTCAAAGATTGATTTGCTGGCGACATGTAGAAATTGCACGCCCCTGTTTGCGAGCATACAGTTATTATCACATTATCAAACACTCACTAACATTTTCAGAGTTGGGGAGTAACGGCATACAAGTAACGGGACTTTGTATTTAAAATACAAAATATGAGTAACTGAATTCCGTTACAGTTACAGTTTAAATTGGTGGTATTCTGAATACAGATACTGTCTTTAAAAACAGATTACTTGAAGGGATTACTTTATTCGGTTTGTTTTCAGTTAGGTTTGTTTGTCTGTTGTGTCAGAAGGATTACGGGAAAACTACTGGCCCAATTTTCATGAAAGGGTGTAACACGGGCCAAGGAAGAACCCATTACATTTTGACACAAATCACAGGGCGGATACATACATTTCACTTAAGTTAAGATTGCGAGATAGAGCACGTCCTTGGCAGAAGTCTGTGATCCTGAGTGCACTTGTAGTTTGTTTTTGTTTTATTTGCATGAAAAGATATATCTTTTTTTCACAATTTATGCGTGCACAGTGCACCTGCAGGAGGAGACGCAGAGCCAGGACGCTGTCAGGAAAGTTATTTTGGAAATATAAGATCCAGACAAATGAGCTCAGAAAGACAAATTTGAAGTATTTAGATTATGTTACTTAGGCTAATTTGAGTAATCTAATGGAATGTGCTACAAATTACATTTTAGGGCGTCAGTAATCTGTAGTGGAATACGTTTTAAAAGTAACCCTCCCAACACTGGAAATGTTTACTTTTCCACCAGTCGATTAATAAATGTTAGCACGCACTCTCACAGACAAACAGGGAGCTCTTTTCTTTCGAGTCTGACAGCACTGATTCCAGTGGCGATATATTGACCACGCTGACAGGCACACGGTCGCACATGCCATTTTACACACAAGAGATAAGTGACAGGAAGGCTTTGCTTGGCCCGAATAGTGGAATGATCTCCAACACAGACAAGGCTCAGTCATCCCTCGCTATGCACAGAGGGGCAGAGAGGAGACATTAAGGCGACTGACTGACTGAACGCTGTCTGCCTTCAGGATGAGTCATCATAGCTGCTCTGTGAGGCTATAGCGTCCGTTTCTGCAAGAAACGTTATATATCTACAAAGCCCATTCAATCTCTATACACTCCCGTATTTCTCACATCTCAAATCAAACCACATCTGCAAAATCTATCAAAATATTTGGCAATGTGATTTTTTTTTTTCTTTGTCCATGTGTGCAGCCTTAGTAGAGGCTATATGACTGCCATTAATCTTTCAACTCACATGTTGTTCCTATGGAAGCCCCGAGGGACAAGCGAGAAAATAAATTCCGGTGATCAATTTTCTATACGTAGGAAAGTTTTCTCTCGTGTTTTTGACTTAAGAACAGGTGAAAAAAAGGTGAAAGAATCTGTAATCTGTCAGTTTATTCCATTTACTCAAAGAACAAAACAATGTTTTATTCCCTGACAACTCCTCTAATATATCTATTTATTTTTTAGCTTTTATTTTCTCTTAGGTTGCTGTTTGATTTGCCATTTCTTTTTCTTGTCTTGTACAACTTTTTGAGTTGCTGTTTATTTACTGTTATGTAAATATATGTAAATGCTATACCTGTTACGCTTTCACCAATAAAAAAATAAAATTGTCAAAAAAGGTGAAAAAAAAGGTTTTGCCAGGATAATCCTTCTAAGTTCTTTACAATATAAATAAAAATCATCTGTGAAACAGGAAAAAAAACAAAAGATTTGGCTGGTGAAAAATTGTTTGTTGTTGTTGTTGTTGTTGTTGTTGTTGTTGTTGTTGTAATACTTATTTTGGCCACAAGAGGCTGAAGTGTACCACTCCATGTTTTAAATAGAACTAAAACACAAGATTAGTGTCAATTAAAATACATTTCTAGCCAAAAGAAAGACATGGCAGTAATGTTACAGTAACCTGCTAACACTGTATGCACCTTGTGTTTAGAGTGCGTGGAGAAACTGGAAGAAAACATGAATGCTTTTAGTCGTATTTAGAACATGGGGTAGTGGTGCACATCAGCCCCTTGTGGCTGAAATTACAACAACAAACACTTGATCCAAACAAAAAGCTTTTTTTTTCACCTGCTAAAATTTGTTTCACCGATCAAATTATTTTTTAAAAGGAAGTTTATCCTGTCAAAATCTCTTTTTTGTTCACCTGTTCTTAAGTCATGAACACAGGAGAGAAAACAATTTAGATCAGACATAGAAAATGGATCACTAGAATTGTTTTCCCCCTCACTTGTCTCTCAGCGCTTCTGTATATTTCCTACAATACAAGTGCTTAAAACACAGCAAAGTCTATTCTCCTTTATCATTTTTCTGGTTAATTCTTTTGTGCATCATGTCAGCTAGTTGCACTGATAAAAAATACAGTCTCGTATCCAGCAGCAACACAATCATCCCAAGTCAGTGCAGGAAGCGCAGAAAACTACATCAGGAGGGAGGAGGGAAAGAGATGGGTCAGAGAAAATACAGAAATTCAAAAGGTAATGAAGTCACTGCTGGGTGAAAAATCTCCACAAGATAGATGCCGCGTGACGGAGATGTGGTCTGCAGCAGCTTTTTACTCGGTAGTTCTGTGTTTTCTCAGTTGAGCATGCAAGGAGTAGCATTGGAAGGAAGCTGGAGTTATTTTACAGTATCTTACAAGCAGAGGAGAGGGAGGAGAGTTTCAGTGAGGAATCCTAACTAAACCAAACACAAACAATACTGTGATTCCTTTCTCTTGTGCACAAACATGTCATATAAAAGACATTCTCCGGCACAAGAGGAACAACAAAAAAAACATTCTTGCACATGGAAGCATGGAACATCATTTTGGTGTGAGAAATATATATGTACATATGGCCTCCATTTTCAATAACATTTGATAAAATGTTGTTTGAGGTCTGAAATTCACATTTTTTCCAAAGTTTTATCTCCAACACTGACCTGGTATTATATATATATACAGGCCAGCTAAGACGGGTTTATCTTGAAATATTTCCTTTTTGTGCAACACGTTTTCACTCCCATCTCGTCAAATATCGACGCACGGTCAGTGGCCCTACGCTTCAAACTGTGGCGCTTTAGGTGACACTCTAGGGTCAGTTTTGGACGCATCAGGGGCGGCGTGTCGATTATCGCTCATTACATGCATAGCGTCTATTTTATTTTTATGTTTACAGGGTTCCCACATCAAATTCACTCACTTTTCAAGGACTTTCCAGGCCCAAATCCCTCAAATTAAAAGGACCCAACATGTCATAGTTTGAGACCCAGATCAAGGTTAATTACTAGGCGTGTCATGATTTCAATTCTAAATCGACAATCGATCAAAATGAGCTTTCCATTTTAATCATCGAAATCAGAAAAAGGATCGGATTTTAAATAAATGATTCAAATTTGACCATATGGCCTCACTGTGGTGCATGTAGTGGAATGTAGCTTATTTGCTAATGTTAAGTTAAAAAAATACCAAAAGAAATTAAAAATTTGTATTCTTGCACAGAATATACAAAATCTATTTTCAAAAACTTTCAAGGCCACGATTTTCTCCCTGAAATTCACAAACTCAAGGATTCAAAATTCAAGGATTTCAAGGACCTGTGAGAACCATGTGTTTACTTTGTGAGGTTTAGGCAACAAAACAACAAAAAAAGCTTCCTACGTTTGTTACACAACTTGCGTTTGTGGCGTTAGTTAAGAATGTTGCGTTAACTTCCCCCGAGCCGACATAAACTTTAAAAAAAGTCAGTGTTGACTTTTGGATTCACACGGGACACAAACAGCGGTCTCTGGACTTTGTCGCTCTTTATACGACATCGGTTGCTCTGAGCGTCTAACAGTGATGCGGATGAGTTTACACTAAAGGTCGCCTCGGTGCGTCGCTATCAGACGCCGAGGGCCACTGACCAAGCGTCGCTGTTTGAAGAGTTGCGAGTGAGTACGGGTTGTTTCGTCATTACAAACTACTCAAGAAAACTGCTGCTCAAATTGTGTTTGATTTACAAACATTTGTGTTGCTACCTTTTCTACATTAAAAGAATAACACTGGTGAAAAGGGTCGTCTTCTTATAACCGCTGGCACAAGTCTGTTTTTGGCTCCTTTTTTTTAAAATCTAATTACAAACATCCTCAAGCTGCCCAAAGTGCCAAGGCACACGCTGAGACAAACATCTGTGTCTGCACATTACTCCTCAGTAATGTACCTTGTGTTGCTTAAGCTTACTACTGCTACTACTGAACAACTACCACAACCTGTAACCCCCTCTGTGACATTTTGATTCCCTCTCAGCAACACAGTAGGCACAAAAAGGTGTGTGTCCTCACGCACTTGACACGATTGATTGTATAAAAGGGAGCAATCCCTTCGATTTAAACATTTAAAACTAATGTGAGGGACACAAAACCACACATCCACTATCACACAGACGAGGGTAGGAGTCGTAAGCGTCGCTAAGCACCAAAATAAATATCTCAATAAATACATCTGTACACAAATTCTGGCTTTATGCATTCACATGTAGCATAAAGTAAATGTTATACCCTGCCTGCGATCTCCGAATGCAGAGGAGATAACCGAGTCAACCCCCAGGCCAATATTTATTTAAGTTCTGATCAGCTATACTGATATTCCATCAGTATAATCCAAGAAGTGCATTATTACTGGGGATAAATAAGTTATATTATATTGTGGTGCAGGATGCATGAAGATGAATAAACAGGGTTTATTTATGTGCCCACTGGCCCAACTAACTATTGATTTACATATTATAGTACTGCCTGCACTGTTTAATTTTGCAGCTATACTATGTTGCTCTACAACATGATAATATAAAGAAAATGAGGACCCTGACATGTTAATAAGTTATCTTAAAGGGGCACTCCACCGATTTTACACATGATGTTCAGTTTATTCGTACTACTGAGACAGAAAGCCTTTTTTACAAACTGGAGGGGTGAAAGAAGTGATGCCACGGTGAGGAAATGTTCCCATCTGTTAGTAAACTCAGTGACAACACTGCCGTTACACATTACACTGGAGAGTTTACAAGAAAAGATATTCATCGATGATGCTCAATATCTGTCCAGCGGACCGCAGCTGCACCGTGTTCTGGAGTTTACAGTTTACAGATTTACCTCATTAACATTATCAGGTTTCCTATTAGCATTTGGGTTTAAACCCAAAATATTATCAAATAGTCGCTTTTGCTTTTCGGTTTGACGCCAAATCCTCCGCCGTCGTCCTGTCGGTCAACTCTCCTTCTCTATGTGACTCTTGCTCTGACAGTACAGAGCAGACACTTTCAGTTTATAAGTAGCGTCCGTCGTATGACTAAGTATTGATAACATACTTTTATAGTATTTTATAATTTGTAGTTTTTTTATTTGATGATTGTGGGCGCTGATATGTGAAAATGAACTAAATGGGTTTAATTTCTATAAAAACAAAACGACGGTGGCGGCGATGGGCAAGTAATGTAGTCTGTGTATGCCCGACCACCGTGTAACACCGGAAACAATACCGCGGCAAGCCTAATGGGCACTTATGCCACTGAGTTGCATTATGGGAAATGTAGGAACCAGCATTTTTTGGAGCTTAACGGACTAAAAGTCTGGATATCTCAGCTTCTGCCGCACAGATTTTGATCATTCTTTTTCAAATCTGTCTCTCTCAGTCCAACACCTTTATAGAAGTGCAATACTAAATGGCTGGAGTGCCCCTTTAAAGCTGGGCACATAAATGAAGGAAAAACCCTGTGTGCAAATAGAAGGAGCGGGAAACAGCGAGACAAGTGTAAGGTTCAGAAGGACAGCGAAAAAAAGGGAAAGTTATACAGGAAGACTCGGGCTTTTATCCTGATTGCGGGAGTCTTCCCATGATCCTCTGCTGTGGCAGCGCGACCTGGTGGGCGACTATCTGCTCAGCTTGCTGGAGCACTTGCCCTCTCGGCTGCAGCCTTTTCCCCTGGACAGGTGGAAGGGGCCCGTGCGCGCCTGGCGGCTGCAGCACGACTCCTGGTGGTGAGGGTAGAAGCGGCGAGGAGGCGGCGAGCCGGAGAAGCTGGGAGGCGAGCGGCTGCGGCCCAGGCAACCGCCTCCCCCGCCGCCGCGGTTCTCGTGGCGGGAGGGCGAGGAGCTGACGGAGCGCTGCAGGGAGGAGGAGATGCGCGGGGAGGCGCTAGAGCTGCGGTGGTGGTGCGGAGAGCTGGTCAGGCTGCAGACGCCCATCCTGGAGCCGCCGTGCTGCGCTGAGGAGCGGTGGTGAAGGGGGGAGCCACGGGAGCCGTGCATCAGCTGAGCGAGGCACGTCAGCAGGTCTGAGTCACTGTTGCTGCCAGCTCGGATGCGGTAACGCCGGAGCCTGAGCGGGAACAACAAGCAGGGCGGGTTTATAAATAACAGCCAAGTCAAATATTTCAAAACAAACCAGGAAACAGGGTGACAAATCAAATTGAGAGCGAAGGCCTTTGCACACGAAGTCTGTATGTTTCGTACAAAATCGTCGCACATTTAAAAACAATTCACGTTGCGTCAATCACGTTTACACTCAGAAACTTTCGTCCATCAATCACGTTTTCGGAACAGATTTGATTTTCTGCATTTTTTCGCATCCGTCAAAAGCTGTTTGACCACCGTACATGCAAACGTCATCATCCGAAATGTAAATACAGACATTAATATACATTTACAAGTGTACAAGCTGCGCCAGCAAAAATAGATCCGGCACGATAGCAGAGCAGGGAGTTGCGTGAGTTAAACACAGACACGGTGGACACACAGGACACGTAGAACAACAGCGGATCGTCTGCAGCACTCGTAACTACATTTGCAGGTACATTGTCTACAAACTGGACTGATATCCTGAAACAGACCTGGAAACGCCGCAGCTCCTTTCTCACATTGCGAATCTTCGCAAAGAATATAATAATTAAAACGCATCAGACTCAATGTGCAAGGTTTCTGAGCGTAATGACTTTTTTCAGCCAGTAGGTGGTTAGTTTAGTTTAGCATAAAGACTGGAAGTTATGTTACTAAATGTTACTAAATTTAAAGTCTGTACACAAACAGAAATGTAGAAACGAGTGCTGAAACTATTTCGCAGCCAGGATGACTCCAGGAAGTCACTGCACCCAAGCAAGAAATAGTTCCAGCATCATAAAAATTAAACAAACAAGACAACAACAACAAAAACAACGTGTTAATTTGTAAAATTTAAAGGTGTTGGTAGGGGGATTTATTTTAGCTTTGGACAGAGCCAGGCTAGCTGTTTCCCCCTGCTTTCAGTCTTTATGCTAAGCTAGGCTAATTACCTGCTGGCTCTTGTTTTATATTTAGCATACAGACATGAGAGTAGTATCTTATCTTACTAATCTCACTCTCATCTGCAAAAAAGGTCCAACAATTCATTTCATAACAAGAATCAATCAGCGAACTGAATTAAGGTGTAATACGGTTCTATGTTTTTTCCACATGCTGTTCATCTGTTCATTTGAGAACAATAATGATTTGGTTAATTATTAAATATTTTGGATCCATAAAAGTAAAAGATGCAGATCAACAAATTACCTGCCCTCCGCTGTGGGGCGGCAGGGTGGCTTCCCGGGGGGGGGGCGCGGCAGGAATTGTGCAGCCAGCTGCTCGGCGGAACAAGCCGAATGAACGGGACGAGGGATCCTGCTCTTGCGGGACAGAGGGCTGGAGGAGGAGGACAGGGACGGAGCCTCGTCTCCCTGGCGGTCGGAACGGGAGCCCATGAGGGAGTCCTCGTCCTGGGAGCGGTCAGAGGTGGAGGACAGCGGGTCCCTGGCGAGGGAGGCCACCATGGGGCCGCGCCTATCAGAGAGGGACGGCGAGGCGGTGGGAGAGGGGACGGGGCCCTGGTGGTTCGCTTTCTTCTGCAGGAGTTTCTCCTTCGCCGACCCTGCGGGAGGGAGCTCCAGCAGGCTGGAGGGCTCCAGGACCGGGATGCGACTTTGCCTCCGGCTCAGGTCCTTCCGAGCGGCAGCCGGGGACGAGGAGGACGGTGCATTGGTCTGATCCGGGTCTCTCCCCTCCCCTCTTATCTGAGGCTCCGCGGCACAGACGGAATCATTCTCAGGGTCTTTCGGCTTGGGGAACGCTCCGTTACTTAAATCCCGTTGGCTGTTGACAGGAGGGGAGAGGCGGCCGTTGGCGAACACGGGGCTACGAGGGGAGCGAGGAGAGGAAGGCGAGCGCAGGGGAGGCGAGCGTGGAGAACGGGGGGAGCGTGGGGAAGACGCGCGGTTTGGCACGGGGCTTTGAGCTCTGGCGTGGCTTGAGTCTCCATTGGCCAGCATCTCAGCCAGAGGGTCTGTGGGTGTCCCTGGATGGGTGGGCACGCGGTCCTGGGGGGAGCTGATGTCCGCGGTGTGCTCCTGCTGGACCTGCTGAGCGCCAGCTTCAGCGTCACCACGCCTCTCCAGCAGGAGGCACTGTGGAGCGCTG
>JAOVVB010070719.1:0-14008 GCA_028570985.1 Heterobranchus longifilis | reverse complement strand
CGGGGGGGTGGGGGGGTGGGTGGGTAGGATAAGATGGACAGACGGAGGATTTGTGTGGTGCTCACAGAGCTCTACTCTGGTTATCTCCCTACAATATGCATGACAGCCTCTGTAGGACTACAGAAGAGTCTGAGGTACAGACAGACGAGGGAGGAGGCGTACCAGTAACTCTGTGCCCTCGGCTTCCACCTCTGCCACTGTGGGTAGTTTCCTAGTTTGGGTCCTGATGTAGCACCTCTGATGTTCGGCAAATCGGATCCCAGTGATTCCCTTTGGAGAAAAAAAAAAAAGAAAGAAAGAAGGGATACTCAGAAATTCAGATATATGTATCATTCATTAGCTTTCTGTGATGTGGATATCCCATAAGCGCTGGGGCGATCGTTTAAAAATGCTCAGTTTTTGTGCTGATAATCAAAGCTCTTAAAAAAGTCAAAGAAGTTAAAACCTAATGAGTGAGAAGAGGTGTGTTTTGATCTTTTTTTTCCTCCTTCTTTTAGCATGGGATGAAATTGATGACAGCCTGGCCCTTACATTCGGGCAGAATGGAAGTAAAAAAAGGCGGGGGTGTTCCTCCGTGGATGTATAATACTTCACAGCAGATAGTCGTATATATATCCCACATGAGAGCAAAGTGACGTTGTTAAGAATGAAGTGTTTTTTTGCAGAGAGTGCCCCCATTGAATTAGGCAGCCATAGGTCCCTGTCACTCTCTTAATCTGCGCAGTCAAGTGTGGAGTCACTCTCTTCAGCTCCACTGATGATCCTCCAACATGCGGACTGTAGCTCTATTCAGTCTGACACATAGAGCCTCAATAGGCAAGAAAGATCTGTTAATTCTCTCCCGCTGCCATTCTGTGTTAATCTAAGATATTCAGCCGGAATAAGTCTGAAAGACTCTCAGTATCTCAGATTGTATCCAATTTATTTTCTGCAGAGTAGAGCTTCTCATTCAGCACACTGTATTAGAACAGACGGCAGGATCTACATCTGCCACGGCTGCTTTAGAATTGCATCAACTGAAAATTGTATGAGCGGTGCCATGAAAATGGACTTGATTCAATCTAAATTTAATTACAGTAACACGGTGATTGCTATGACATCTCCTTTGAATCGGTTAACTTGACCATGTGGACGCTTTTTCTACATTTTCTGTGGCGCCGTCACTCTGAAAACCAGATACCAGCCGCACATGACATGATACAAAGTGATGCCTGTCATAATCCGCCGCGTGTAATTTCATCTGCGCGGAGAAAGGATGGGGCAATAATGGTCTCAAGCACAAAAGCATAATGTTTGTGCCAGGCTTTATTGTGATGAGTCTCTGTTTAATTTGGGTCTTCTGTATTGGTGAGCCGCAGCAGAAGAGGAGAGGGCAATGTTGTGATGAGATACAATTATTACTGGGGTTGGTCAATCAGAAAATGAAGACAGACACATTAACACAGGGATGAGAAATGGAAAAGCGATGCCATTTAAACACACAATGATAATATATCCACTTGGCGCAACCATGTGCAAGATGCTCATCTATTCAAGAGGGCAGAGAACATGTAACTGCATGAATCATTCAGCTGCTGTGAATAAAGAAGTAAAGTCATGTCAGCAGGTATTAGTTTGGTCGAGGTCATGATATTATCAACATCATTTTATTTATGTCAGGGACATTTCTTATTCTTTAACTAGCTAACTTACAATCCAGATCTTTGTGCTTTAAACCACAGAATAATAGAACCTGCACATTATTCTGCTCTGAATGTTGACTTTTACTGAGACAATGTTTTGAGCTTCAGCTCTTCATCAGGTCATCTTACAAACTATGTGTGTCACACCCATATTAATAGACTACCACATGTGAGGTCATCAATAGTGGGTGGACGCACACAATAGTCACAAATATACATATAATTAATTCATACATTTCATACTCGTAATTAGTGGTCGACCGATATGGGTTTTTCAATAGCTGATGCTGATGGTAATAATTAGAGAGCAAGGCGGCCGATGGCCGATTCATTTTTTTAATTTTTATGGCTGTCCTCGACTAAAGAAATTCTTAGTTGACTAACACTCATACGATTTAATAGACAGATCTGTAAAACTGAGTTTCTCTACAAAGAATCATCCAAAAGCACCACTTTATCTTAATTTTGTTTACCAGAGATGTGCTCACAGGTTTCTTGGAAACACGTTTTTTTTTGTATTATTTAGCATGAAAAAAGCATAAAAAAGACTAATCAACTAAAGAAATCTTAGTCGACTAAGACCAAAACGACAGATTAGTTGACTAATTGACTTAAGAGGAGGCAACCCTCATTTTTTTTGTTTTTGCTTTTGCATCTCATAAAAAAGGACCACCAAGCAGCATCTCTTTGTTTTTGGTCCTTTTGTAGATCTGCACACTCTGCACTTTATTCGGCCTTGTGATCTGTAATTGGCCGATGTCGATTATCTCAAAATGTCATCAATCGGACAATTTTGCCATGTATGTTACGAGTACAACTACTTGTAATATACATGGCAAAATCATCATTATATAAAATACATAATTTGTATCAAACTTGACTGTGTATGATCAGGTGTGGATGGCGGTGTGAGAAAGAGGGCGTAGTCTATATGACTATAAAAAGTGATAAATAGGGAAGTCCTAATTTATGTCTTTTGAAGACATTGTGTTCAATGTATAAATCCAAAAAGATTCTCGCTGTAACACTCGCTGGCACTTCATATGTTCAGTCCCCTGACATTTGAAGGATGTCACGTTGTGTTTGGCCAACATGAAGTACATGGCTACTGGGCTGTTGTGGTCTTGATTACGAATACTAGACCTGTGCTCTGAGATTGCACGTTGTTAGAGTATGATTAGTCTTCCCCACACATCTCCTCTGATCACGCATATCTGTTTTCTAGCTAGATGCTGCAATCATATGTTAATGTATATTATATATGAATGAATTATAATAATAATATTTGTGACTATTGTGTGAGTCAGTTTTTCCCACATTTCATTAAACCAATATTTTGATGTACAAAAGATGCATAAAATATCATAACGTACATATAACACATTACATAATGCCTGTGTCTGTTTGTATTATGACCTTATGTTTAGCTGCATAAATCTCATAAATTGCATAAATTGATGTTCAATCACTGTATGTTGGTAATTCCACAATATCTGGACATCACAGTGGAGCATGATGTAATATGACTGTAGGCTATCGCTATCCTCAACACCATCAGTAGTTTTCCTGCAGTCATGGATTTTCAAAAATGCTCCAAACACTTTTTGGCCAGATGAAATGCTGGAGGGGATTTTTTTTCCAGACTTCCTTATGATTTGCTCTGAGAAAATGATGCAGTGCAGTGTACAGCTGAAGAAAGAAAAGTTAGTTTTATTTTTTATTTTTTTTAATTCCCCTCTGACCACCACATCCTCATGGCTGAAGGCGATCTGAAAGAGAAACAGCACTGACTACATGAGACACAAACAAGTAGCCTGTACACCTACAGAAGTATTTCATATAGGCTGCAGTGAAATGAATCGTGACTGACAAAGAAGCACATTCACATCATTAATTCACTGACTACATTGTTTAGATACTTATATCAACTTTTGTTAATTTTATTAACCAAATTATCATTTTTTCCATTAGGCCTAATTATTATTTATATTTATATTAGGGCTGCACAATATATTGTTTTGTTATCATCATCGCAATATCAACTTTCACAATAAACACATCGTGAAAGACTGCGACATATTGTGAAAAACACTCAGGGATTTTTTGAGTTATGTTGAAAGAGTATCGATAGAAAACTGCTCTTTAAAATGTAACTAGCATTCTTTTTTTTAAATGGTGCCTTTTGTGTTCAGTTCAATTTGTTCAATAAAATGTCAGAAATAACTTAATTTCATTTTTTTAAAATTCAAAAACCAATTTGTATTTTAGCAGAATACTGAAAGCAGCAGAAAGGCAGAACTGATATGACTGTTTATTTATCGCAAGTAATATCATTATTCCAATATTCAACAACCTTACTGCATATCACATATTTTTTCTCATATCGTGCAGCCCTAGTTGTGACATCACAACCGTACAGAAGTCCTGACGGCTCGTTTAAAGGCACAGCTTCTGAATAAGGGCTGTGTGGATTGAGCGTTTTAAAATGTTCACTGTATTTATAAAAGCACCTTGACCGGCTTTATAATAAAAAAAAAAGACATGGAAATCTCATTTTTACAATATGGGACCTTTAAATAAAAAGTAGTGGTCGGCCTGGTCAGTAGTAAACTGTATATAACACGGACTAATCCTGTGCCAGCACAGCAGAATATCACAAAGCTGTTAGTCCTTGCGTGAACCTTTGTGCTCCGAGAGGCCGGATGTCAGGTCTCTGTTGTGAACTGACGCACGCTCTCCGGCAGAGTCGCTCCGTGTGCTGAAAACACACTGCAGACTATAAAAGACAGGATATTGGATAACAAGGTTAAAATATAGGAGCAAAAATATTCTCTTATTAAACTCAGGCTGCAGGGATTTGATTTGAGCCACCTAATAGATAGTGGTTTCAAGGGAGCCCAAACAAAAGGTAACGGGCCGGTCATGCTTATGGTAGCTAATGGCAGAGTTAGAAGAAATTAGGGGATTCTTTTTCTACAGGAAATTGTACTTAAAGGCGGGTCATGGATCACCCTGCTCTTCACAGGGAGCTTCAGAAGTCGGAGAGTGAACTTCTGCCGCGGACATTAAAAGGTCTACGTCGGAGAGAGAGGTCAAAGCAGAAACAAAACTAATTGCATTATTGGAGAAAGGCAAAGCTGTGTAAAATTGATTTCGTGGCTGAAATTCATGGTTAGACAAGTGAATAAACTCTTGTCCTGTGATTTTGTAACTATAATTAAAGAAACTGAAGACTGAGGACAGGGCAAACGTACACGTACGTACACGCCAAAATAAACCAAACACCAACAAAAAGTTTGTCTACAAGAGATGTGATGGTTTTGGTGTTTTGTTGGGGGGAAAAAAAAAAGGCAGTTTGTGGTGCTGCTACAGAAATCCTTGTGAGGGCTGCGATCAGGTCCATTATATTCTCACACAAAGATCGTGATCACTGATGATTGCTTTGTGTTTATTGGCGTTTCTCTCGCCTTCCAGTTGGTTCAGTGGGTCGAAGCCGTGCCAGGAAAATATACCTCAAGTGTAGCCTTCAACACTTTTCACGTGCAGCATAAATATGTGTGAAAAGAGGTTTAAACTCTGCAACCTCTCCTGTAGTTTGTTGCTGCAGCCCAAACCACCTGCTCACATTTTAAACCGACCTTCAGTCAGTTGGTTTTAGAGTTGTTTTTGCTTGTGTACTAATATTATAGTTTATTTTCTATTTAAAGGTTCCATATTGTGAAAGTGAGATTTCCATGTCCTTTTTTTTATAATAAAGCAGGTCTAGGTGCTGTATAAATACTGTGAAAGTATCAAAGCGCTTAATCCAGCCTGTATTCAGAAACTGTGCCTTTAAACGAGCCGTCAGGACTTCCGTGAAGTTGTGATGTCACAACTCTACTATATATGTAGGTAGAAAGTGCAGCTACAGTGCCGTTACAGTCATTCCCCGACTGCAATGACGGTGCAGAGACGCAGAGAGCGCAGATGCGAAAGACTCTGAAATGCTGACCAATCAGAGCAGACTGGGTTTTTTTTGGGAGGGGGTCTTAAAGAGACAGGCACTAAAACAGAGTGTTTCACACAGAGGGTGAATACAGGTATATTCAGACAGACAGTATGAGAAAAATAATGTGTTTTTTGAAAATTAACGCATGTAAACATGTTATAATAGAAACTCAAAATACAAGTCTGAACCTGAAAATGAGCAGAATATGTCCCCTTTAAACAGAAGTCCATCTCTCCACAGCGAGACAGACTGCATCCACATTCCTGTAGAAAGTATCCATATAATAAATAATCATCCTGCTGGCCTGCAGAAGTCCAAACTGTTTTCCTCTGTTGATGTGGCATGGCAGTGCGTTGTCTTTAGTCTTCCACAGCAACTTTCTCTCAAGCTGAGGAGAAAGAGTTGGTGCTCAAACCAACTCCCTGCAGTTAGAGATACGTTGTCTAAATCTAACCATTACGATGCATTTTGATATTATCCCCTATGGTATGGTGGGATATTACTGCTGCAGTATTTTACCACACGTGTGTAGAGGTACCTGTGTTGTAGTGACTGCTGTCCTCTGGTAGTTGTCTGCATGGTGATGGAGACGGTGTGTGTTGGCTGTGTAAGTGATTGTCTGCTGCCCTCTAGTGGTTGTATCAGTGCGGTGCCTTGTGTTGTTTCATGTCAGAGGAGACGTTCATGGGGAACTTCACATCTGTACTAACAGTGACATCATACAGATGATTCATTCAGCTTGTTTAACGTAAGAAACACATTGTGTGTGCTTGTGTGTGTGTACTGTATGTGTGTGTGCCAATTTTCAGTCATCTGATTACACAAATTACACAAACGGATGTATTGCAAGTTTCATCCTCAATGTTTATACAGCCAGTGGTGGAATATAACAAGTACTCAAGTGCTGTACTTAAGTACAAATTTGAGGTACTTGTACTAAAGTATTTTAATCTCATGGTAGATTCTACTTCTACTCCACTATACTTCAGAGGGAAATAATAATAATAATAATAATAATAATAATAATATCTCGGATTTATATAGCGCCTTTCTAAAACCCAAGGTCGCTTTACATTAAATATTGTACTTTTTACTCCACTATAATTATTTGATAACTTTAGTTACTTTACAAATTAATATTTTTGCACACAAAACATGAAAAAAATGTACAAGTGCAGCTGAAACAATCAGTCTTAGAAAATTAATTACCCACTATTTTGATAATCGTGTAAGTCATTTTTCATGGGATTTGCTGTTTTCATTTGAACTATTTTAATTATTTTGATTGATTGAATTTACATTTTTCTCAGGGGTCTGCCGATTGTGAATTTCTGGGCCGATACCGATATTTAAAATAACTATTTCACTGATAGCCGATGCCGATGTTTTTATGTTGTTGTTTATTTTGTTTTTGTTGTTATTTATTCCCCCCCTTTTTACCAGGGAAACAAAGAAATCTTCATTATTTAATAAACAACTGAAGTGATTTAAAGTCATTCAACATTTCATTACACAATCTTTGAATGAACAACTTTTAATAAAATTCTCCTTCACATGAAAAAGATCATTTTTTAGGGGAAAAATAACTGTTTCAAAAGCACTTTTAACCTTTTAACAAACATGAACCCCCGCAAAATTAATGCAACACAACAGATAAATATCAGCCACTGTCATCGGTGAATGTCATCTTATTTACTGATTCCAGTCAACATATATAGATATAGAATATATAGAATATATATAGAATATATAGAATACAGATACCAACGTTTGACCGATATATCGGTGCATCCCTAATTTTTCTGCATTGAGTACTTTGGCTTTTAATTCTTTCAGCACATTTTCCTGATTGTACTTACATACTTTTACTTCAGTAACATTTTCAATGCAGGACTTTTACTTGTAACAGAGTTTTTTTACAGTGTTATATTAGTACTTGTGAAGTGAATACTTCCTCCACTGCTGTTTACAGCATAAAGCCTAAAAATACACCCTCAGAAAATCACCTCTGTCACTTTCTGTGTAGCTGCATACATATTATAATGACAGTGAATCAGCATGTTTTAAAGTCAGTTTTATTGCCTAGTATAAAAGTGTAGACATGCAAGTTTAACATTAACTTTTATATCAGCACATTTGTGGCAGCAGAGTTTTAAAGGTTGGTAACCTGATCAGGGTGTTGCTGTTTTGAGATATGTTTATTTATTTGAGATATAGTCTCACACACAGTGAAACTCTGCCGTCACACTGCACCTTGTTAAGGAAGTGAAAATACGGAAGAAGCACGACTCGCACAACAGGTGAATGCATTTGTGTGTGTTGTGTGTGCGCGCAGTGTTTTTGAGAACAGAGACCAAAAGTGTTTCCTATATAAAAGACTATTGTATTAGTATGTTTTCCACGTCAAGGTCTGTGCCTACAGTTCAACTCAGTTAGATACGCCTCCTTTTTTTACTTTTTAATCCTTCTTTTGAATTCTTTCATTTTTGCCCTGAATAATCTACAATCTACAAATGACTCATGAGAAAACAGCCATGTGTAATCGCAGACTTGTTGCACGACATGACACCACCGTGGTGCGTTTTCTCACTTCTTCAGCTGTTTCAGGAAGTGGGGTAGTGTCACCAAAATCAGGAAACTAAGTGTTGCTATTAATACAACTGAGCAAAGGGCTGTAGCTGCTGAAAGCTAACGTAGTCTCAGCTCAAGAGGAAAGGAGCTTCAGTAAACTTGAGAAACCAAAAGGACATTTTTTGGGCAAAGGATGTTTCTTACGGGGTGATTTCCTGCACTTTTTGAGACTTCGCAGCCATGGAAGAACACAGCTCACATATTAAATCAGGTAAATATGACATCTTTTATAACTTTTTTTTTTTCAGTTTCAGGTGGTGGAAATACACCCAAAAGACAGATAGTTTCTTTAGATTACTCTTTTAAGAATGTTGTATCTTTTCTTTTGACATACATGTTTAATTTACTGAACTTTTTAAAGAAGTTTCATTGACAATTTTCTGAGCTTATGAAAAAAAAAAAAAGAGGAACCAAGCATGTTAGGCTTCCTGTATGGTTAATTAGTATGCCGTTTATTTTAGAATTTCCCACATGTCTAAATTCGAATCATGTTATCGGCCCATTAAAGAAACAGACGGCGAGTCTCTCTGCCCTGTCGTCAGCGGGAAGTGCGATGAAGGTGAAATAGTCGTGTTGGGTTTCTTTCCCAGTTAGCGTGTACAGAGGTGAACTTGACCTGATTAAACACTGTAATGAGTCAAACAAAATTACTCTGACCAGTGTTGACACAGTGCAATGTTTGCACAACTCCTTGTTGGCTCGGCGCTGAAAAATCAAACAAATCGGACATTCATTCTGTAACCACAGTCACCTTGACATCTCGCAGGCGGACAGCTGGTATGTTGTGGAGCATTTCCACGACAAACATTACCTGCTGCAACACATAATACGACCAGTGTCGTGTCATTAGCGTAATGTTTGAGCTGATTACAGGATTGTGACTCATTTCACGTGGTTAGGCTGGATCAGTGGCGTTTAAGGAACTAATGATTAATATTTTCCAGTTTTCTGCTTTGGTTGATTTGAATGCGTGCACTGTAATCTGGAATATGTTCTGTTTTTCAGCTAAATGCGAATCGGCACATGAGATGCTAATTCTGCACACAGCCGAGGCGCAGGAATGGGCGACGTATTTGCAGCAGATCTTGAAATCCTCCAGAAAATTCCGCAAATGGTCTATTTTGCTGTACGTGGTCAACACAGCTGAGCAGCTCCACCACGGATATGACTTTGAATATTTCCAAAGCTGCAAGTGCATCGTGCTGCTCCTCACGGGAGCACTGCTGGACATGCTCTGTGACCCGGAGCTGCAGGGAGCCCTCCAGAGACTCCTCCGTCCTCCACACAGAGTGGTGGCGCTGCTGTGCGGCGTGCCGGAGGACGACATACTGACGGAGAGCTTCGAAGACTGGCCGAGCTGGAGAAAACTCTACGCTGACGACGAGCCCGCTCTCTACGTTTCCACCATTTTGGAGTCCATCGCTGACAGTACGCAAACCTCAGGGCTGCCCCCAACTAAAGATTTTCCTGGTCGACCAATAGTCGGTAGTTCAAGCCATTAGTCGACTAGTCGTTTATGATATTATTATATGATAGTATTTAAATATACATTTCATTTACAAGCGCACAGACGAAGCAAACCGCCTGTTAAGGAGCGGTAATGATTCTAAATTATCCCACAGGGACCAGCCGCAAATGTCTGACTGAGTGACTTCCTGTGTCCGTCATTTCAAATTAAAAGCCCTCTAGCGTTTCATACACGGTCCAGCAAGGTTGTGACCTAATTATGACCTGAGGTTTTTTTTTTTTCTGCGACCAAGAATCAACCAATGAAAACTTGGTACAGATTACTGAATACATGCCCTAATATGTCGTTTGTATCATAATCCAATAGATTACTCAAAAAGAGATAATTCACCCAAATTACAAAAAGGCTCATTATCTCACTTACCTATTCCCCAATTTATGTGGTAAAATGTTGAGGTATTGAACTCTGAAATTCTGTTACTGTATCTGATCATCAAGATTTGACACCCACTTTTTGGAAGAAAAATAAAAAAACTAAAAATCTGCCTTTCAAGAAACAATGTCCTGGTTAATCAGGTTAATCCACAGAACTAGCAGTTTTCCCTTGGACTGATTTTTGCAAAAACAAATAGCCGTCGTGAAAAGTGTTCGCAGAGTGGTCTGTGGTTCTGAACAACACAAATTAAATTCCACTTACCGACAGAAGTTTCAGATGTGGCTACCTCAAAGTTCAGCATACAAAACTGAAACCATCAGCAGAGAAAATGTTTTGTTTGTTTGTGTGTGTGAGCCTTTAGCTCTCACTGAACAACTGAAGTCTGCAGAATATTGAAGTTACTGTAGCAGTGATTGATTTTTGATAATAATTTCTTTGTCTTTTATTCAAAGGCAGACGAGTGGAGGCCCAACATGAGAGCGAAGCTGTAGCTGCAGCAAAGTCGCCCATTACAGCAGCCTCTTACACTGAAAATCCCACCGCTGATGAAACACAGGAACTGGTGTCAGAAGAGCAACAAGAATCTGTACTGAAGGATGAACAAGTGGTAAACACGGGGAATTCAACAAGCCAGGAACTTAGTACACCCACGCAGCTCACCTGTCTCACCGTTCAGCCAAACAGAGTTCTGTGCGGGGTAAGACTGATGTACATTATAAAAAGATATTAGTATGGATCAGAGCTGCTTCTAAGGCAATACTATGTGTATTACTTCATGTAATTGTGTGAGAGAGATGATTAAGTGCATAAATATTTAGCATTTACATTCTGTTTCTGCTGTTGATTGAAGCAAAAGAAGTTGCAGTGATATCAATACTTCTTTTCTAGAAATTAACTAGTAATGCCTTATAGTTGAAAATAATTGCTAAGAAGCTATATTAATTCTATTTCCCCTCTTTTTTTAAGGAACGGGAGAGACTTTTTATCATTTTCACGCATAAAGTAAATGATCGGTCGGTACCAGAGGTGGAGTTTTCATCTGAAAATGTAGCTGCAAAAAGGGTTCCAGTCACTGTGGAGAATGAATACACTATAAGTGTTACTGCACCTGGTAAGTCTCTCCAGGAAGTCATGTGACCTTAAACTGCTTTTACAGTGTTGATGGCAAGATCTTGAAAACTTTGATCTGAAATCACTGTATTTTCTTTTTTAGATATGCCTGCTGGAGTGGTATCACTCACCATGTACAGCGAGCAGTCCTGTGTGAGCTTGCAGCCTGTTACATATTATACCAGTATGGGAGAAGTCAGTCGCTGTCTTGAAAATGCTACTGATCCTGTTAACTTCATCTGCCAGGTGAGACATTGGGCCTCATGCATCTCAGAAAATATCACGGTTTCACTGTTACAGTATTACACAATTAATAATATCAGTTACCCTTAAAGGAATTAGAACAGAAGGTTTTTTTCATTCTGATTGAAACCATTTTTAATGGAAGTATGTATAAAATGTCCCTTTTGGAATTTTTATTTTTTTTCTCAATTTAGTACCGTAGATAACCAAATGTACGCGGTATGATAATCGTCAATTTTCATGGTATACCATGAAACTTGCAACCCTACACATAACTAAGACAACAGAAATGTAAAAATCAGGTCAAATAATTCCAGGGGACGTACATGAGGAGGTCCCTGGTATATTCCATGTCTTGTGAGGGGTCCTTGGCTGAAAAAAGATTGAGAACCACTGATGTAGTAAACAGTGTTGTTTTAATGTTAATTGCTCTCTAGGTTCTGAAAGTGGTTTTGTATTTTCAGGCCTTCAACTTGACGTCCAATGCAACTGAATCACTGGACAAAATGCTAACCGACTCGTTAAAATCCAGGATGCCTGCAACTAGTCTTCAGCTGTTTGGAATCAGACAGATTGAAGAAAACAATATGGAGGCATGTGAGTACAAAACTCTGATTTCTTGTTCTATTAGTCTAAAGCTGATTTATTTGAGGGGCATTCTCCAAATAATTTCCTGAAGTCGGGGCCAGATGTGCTGTTGTTGCAGATGTATCACATATATCTGGAAACAATTGAAAGCATATTTGATCCACATTTCATTTCATTTATTAGATTTCATTTATTTATTTATTTAACAAGGAACAATGCACATTTATCAACATGAGCACCTGAGTCCAGCATGTAAATGTGCCAGATTTAGCCATGCAGGCTGGTTTTCATCTGCAGTCCCTGGCAGGTTGATGGCATGAGAAGAAAATATGCAAGAACACATACACACATAAGCACAGGCAAAAGCACATAACTTGTGCAAATACAAAAATAAAATAAATACTATATATACACACAGTAATCATTTGCTTAGTATGTCGTTGTTATTATCAATTTTAGACAACGTAATTATGTATGAATGATATCTCGATATAGGATCTCATCACGATACGATTCCATTGAATGACGATAAATTATCATATTGAATTATTGCCCAGCCCTAGTATATACACACATAACCATATGTATAAATACATACACACTGTACAGCAGAGCTGGTTAACAGTGATCACAGTTCTGGTGTGTCTTTGTTTGAGATGGGACTTAAAAGTAAGGAATGTGGGATCGTCTGCAATGCCTGTTTTTATTTTTTTTTATTACGCTGAAACCTCAGAGGGCGAGTGTAGCTTGTAGTCAACATACAGTCACACGATTGTTTTTATCTGATTGTTTTTGTTTTTTGTCCTTCAGATCAGCGTGACGAGGATCTTCCCACGCTGCTCCACTTTGCTGCTAAGTACGGTCTGAAGAAGCTGACCACCATTCTCCTTCAGTGTCCCGGAGCTCTGCAGGCCTACAGCGTGATGAACAAGTCTGGAGACTACCCAAACACGCTGGCAGAGAAGAACGGCTTCTCTGATCTCAGACAGTTCATGGATGAATTTTTTGTAAGTCCATTGATGAAAGCTTATTTTTAGCGTTTGGACGGTCAGATTCTGGTATCTTTTCACTCAGCGTCTGCTCGTCTCTTGTGTTCAAACAAATGTAGGAGACTGCAGATATGCTCAAGTCTCACATCGAGGACTCCATCAACACGGAGCAGGGTGCAGAGGTGTATGAGTCGATGTCGGCTACGTCTCGAGACATCATGATGAAGTACTCGGGTTGCTCAGAGGACATTTACGAGTCAATGCTGGGGCTGGGGATTGACCCTGAATGTGCAGGGGACTTATGTAAGATTAACATGATTTCATTTGTTGGTCCAAACAATGATGACGACTACAAAACTTACGGTTATAACCTGTTACTGACGCTGCTGTTTTTTTTTTTAGATGAGGTGATGACTGCAGTAGACGAGAACCCAGAGGAAGCTATGCTCAGGAAGTTCTTCCAAGGTATACATTTAAATAAGTCAAGTAATGACCTTATAGCAACATTTATAATATAGTATAGTCAGTAGGTGATTTAGTAATTTTTAGAGAAATTCCACCAAAATTAGGGTGTATATGCAGGTTTTTTAAACACGGGAACACCTGTTAAAAATAGGCAATAGACTCCTTTCCCATTGCCAGAAGATGAGTCAGTTATGCCTCTGTTTTTTTTTCTGGTGTGTCACGGTCAACGTCACGAAAGCACTGGAAAACAGGTCTTAATTTTTCCTGCCAAATCTTTCCCATAGAGTGCACAAAACTGCAAATGCTGCTGTGCATTCACTTGATATCTTCATTATTAAACTTAAACTCTTCCCCCGCTCCGAGCGCTCGCCCTGCATTCACCGTCACTCTCTCACTTTGCTTCACCACA
>JAOVVB010070708.1:0-14008 GCA_028570985.1 Heterobranchus longifilis | reverse complement strand
TAAAGCCACCAGACTCCTTTGAGAAAAACAGCAATTTCCCCTCACAGAACACGGGAGTTGCTGATCTACTGCTGCTTCCATCGGTTAGTTTGTTAGTTTTATTCGTTCCGAACCCTTTTAAAACACCAAAGTCACACAACAACACAAACTAACTAACCGATGGAGGCAGGAGTAGACCAGCGAGTCCCGTGTTCTGTGAGGTAAAATTACTGTTTTTGTCAAAGGAGTCTGGTGGCTTTGAAGGGAGCATAGAACGGCTTTAGTTTCCTGTCATAAAGGGCTGTCTGACGGCAAGGTAAAGTGGTGAAAATATTCTGAATATAGCGTACACTTAAAGGTTCAGTGTGTGGGAGTTAGTGGCATCTAGCGTCGAGGCTGCAGATTGCACTGAAACTTCTCCCGTGTGCCAAGCGTGTAGGAGAACAAGCGTGGCCGACGCAAAAACCTGAATGGCCTTAGCTAGAGCCCAGAGCCAGGGTGTGGTTTGTCCGTTCTGGGCTACTGTAGAAACACGGCGGGGCAACATGGTGGACTCCGTCCACAGCAGTACATTGCTGAGCTTCCGTGTCAGGACATGCAAATATTACTCCACCCTTGTTTGCCATTATTCCAGACTCAGCCTTTATTTGACTCCCGGCCACTTTTTTGAGGAAATACGGTAAGTTTGTTTTAAAAAGAGTCAAACTACTCCTTTAAAATCGGTTGAAACTGACAGAAAACAACAGTTACTTTACCACTGGGGGTGTAGCTGATGAAAGCAGCAAACTCTGACGCCAGTTTCTCATCGCTTGCGAAGGCACACACGCAGGCGTAGAAGTGAAGGCAGGGCTGTGACGAGCCGGGAGGCGGGGGATGGGAGTTGGTGGATCCATCGGCACCGGGTTTACTTCTTCTGCTGCACGCACAGTGAAAGACGCCGTGCTGCAGCTGCTGCTGCTCTCTGCTCCTCTTCTCGCTCTTCACAGCCTCAGACAGTCCTCCTGCACCGACAGTGAGATGCAGCAGCCCCAGAGGATGCTGGGAATCTACGTGGCACTTCACCACCAGGGTGTCTTTAGCAACGCGCTGCACCAGGGGGCCCGGAGACTCTGTGGCGAGCCGCCACAGCTCCTCCCGGGCTTGAATGGAGGCCTGCAGACCCTCCAGGACGGAGCTCTTTAAGGTCAGCGGCGTGGCGCGGCCCCGACACTCTATCGCCTGCTTGATGTGGACGCAGAGGCTGTCCGAGGACTGTTTCGTACCGGCCGCCGCCGATTCCGCCTCGCCCTGGTTTGACCTTTGACCCTGCCTGCATGACGGCAGAAAGCAGCGTCCCAGGTTGATGCGGGTCAGCAGGGTGGCGCCATCACCCGTCGCTATCGCCGTATCGGTGGGGACGAGTTCAACAAAACCCAACTGCGTCGCCGTGGCTCCTCTCCCTCTGTGACACACTGAAAACACCTGCACTCCTCCACTGGAGCTGCTGCCCAGGACTCCTCCTCCTCCTCCTCCTCCTCCTCCTCCTCCTCCACCTCCTTCTCCTCCTTCTCCACGCTCTTTCCCCGCCCTCTCCTCGCTGTCTATTATCACTTTCACCACCTCCACCGGACATCTCTTGCTGTTCGCCGCAGAAGAATTTCTGAGGGAAACCCCGCACGCTTTGTTCTTGCAGCTGAGGCCCCGGGTGCCGTTGTAGAAGCCACACTGCGGACACTTGCGGATCCCCCGCAGGGTGGCCCTGCCCAGGTTGGAGAGGAAGGCGGGAGTTGTGGATGCGGGCTTCCTGTTGTCTCTCTGCTTCGCCGCCAGGTTGGCCTGAGCGGTCGAAGTCTGCGGAGCGGAGGATGAGACCGCGCTCGCTGAGGAGGACACTGTGACTTCACTTTCCATTTTGGGGATTTTCTTTCAATCAGGTGATAGTGACGGGATGATTCAAACCTGGACAAAGAGGGGGAAAGAAATTCTGTGGAGATTACAGGGAAAAAGTTACCGACGTTGCCGTTCAGAAGTTTGGAATTTCCTGCCACAAAGCTTTGATTCGCTAAAAAAAAATCTTGGTTTCCCCATTTTCTTTTCTGAGGTTACATTGTTCTGTTGTCTTACTGAATTTGAACCTATTTTTTTTCTTGTCTTTATTTTCATAATTGGCATTGAGGTAATCCACAAGTAACAGAATGTAATCATTACTTTAACATTGTGATTCTCGGATTAGGACAGACTACATTTTTTAACAGGTGATGAAAATCAAGTTTTTAACCATGTTAACATATATGGTGTTTTTTAATGTGTTACGAGACATATCATGGGCATCACTGCCGACATGGTGTTGACTGCTCAAATCCGGAGTCAGGTTTTATGACATCATATGTCTAAGGATCCAATCAAATCACTTGTGGCTGGGAAGTGACTAGCGTAACTATGGCAGCGGTGGTGGGCGGGGCTTGAGGCAAGATCCAGAATTACTTTTTTTGTGGAAAAACTATGCTAAATTAAATATTAAGAGTATTTTTTAAATACTTTAAAATGTGTCTGGAGGAGGTCTTTAAAGTAACCCTCCCAACCATGACAATAAAAATAAATCCTGACATGTAAACAGGTGATAATCAGCAGGGTTGGGTAGTAACAGATGACATGTAATCGGGATTACTTAGTCAGATTACAAAAGACAAGTTTACATTTGAAAAAATGTGCAATTAGATTATAGTTACATTGTCAAGGATTACTTGATTACAGTTTTTCATCTTCTTAGTCTTTAAAATATGTTTTATTTTTTTTTATTTTATAAGGGTAATTTGATTTGACCAAATGTAAACACTGAATATGCTAAATGCATTTCATTTGCGAAAAAAAAAAAAATTTGTGGAACTAAAACTTTTGTGGCTGCGTCCATTTTTTTTTAGTATAGCCTAAGGTACAATATTTTCAATGTTTGATTTTGAAGTAATCCAAAAGTAATAAGATTACATTAAATAAAATGTAATCCAATGGATTACGTTACAAATTACAAAATTGGCCATCTAATTTGTCTTCAGTAACTGACTGCATTTCAAAGTAATCCATGAGAAGCCAGGTAGTCAGTGCAGTATATGTATGTACAGTAGCAGTATAATATCACATATGACAGCAGTATAAAGTGACATCCATGTAACATTATCATACATTTGCGTATTAAGTACTAAAAATAATCAGTCTGTTTTTTTAATACAAAACTAAAATTGCAATATTAAACTTTAAAATCACATTGCTTTCTTAAGTTTTTGCTAACATTTTGACTAACAGTTCAAATGCTTTGTAATGCTTCAGATGTATCATGTATATTAACATGCTGCTCCACCTCTCTGTAAACACACCTGTGTCACACATGATGTTCCTGTGTGTGTTTCTGTAAATCAAATGTTGAAACTACCTGTGTTCGGCTTCTGTTTGGTCAAATTCAGCTCTCTGGCCTCCAAAACCGTCTCGACCGTCGCCATTCCTCCTTACATCCCGACAGCCGCATTGCGCCTGTAACGACACTCCCCATTGGCCAGAGACGATCACGTGGGGCAAAAAAGGGGGCGGCTTCTCTGGGAGCGCTGAATCATGGGAAGGGTAGTTCGTGTAGATTGGCAGGCGGATGCTTGAGTTTAGATTAGTTTTCGGTGATTTCTTGTTGATTTTGGCCTTTAAAAAAGCAATAAACTAAGAAAACACTCTCTATATATTATATGTCAACTCACACTATATTTGAATTATCATTATGTTATTATTGTGACTGTAGCAAGCATGCTAACAGTGATTCCCAACCAGTGATACTTCTGCAGTTGCCAGCGAGTACTGAATTATAGTGTAGGTCAACTCATTTGAAAAAAATAGAAATTACCATCTGATTAAAATAATCCACATATTAAAGGTTAGTTTGATAACCTTTTATGTAGACAATATGTAAAAAAATAAAAATAAAAATAATAATACACCCACAGCTTTTTGAAAGGTGCAAAAAAGTATAGCTTTTCCAAAAAAAAAGAAATTCACAGTGATTTGATCAAGTAAACTGTAACACCTAAACATTACATGTTGCAGTTATGTAAGTGTGTGAAACGTTAGTTAGCAAGTGAGCACAGGTAGCTTAAAGTAACAAATATGGTAGAAATAAATAGCTAAAAGTAATGACTGAGTTCAAATTATTATCTTAAAATAACGTCAATGGATAAACGGTTGAAATTTTTAGCTAAAAGGAACATTAATTGATAAACTGTTGAAATAGTTAGCTAAAAGTAATGGACAAAGGTTGAAATTGTTTGCTAAAAGTGATAAATGGTTAAAACATTCTGCTTCACTCCAAATAGAACGATTGCTGACCAAACTTAAAAATTGACAGTTCAATTGTATGAAAAAAAGAAAATAATAGTTAGTTGTAGCATACTCAATACTATAAATGAGATACCAGGCAACTTTTGAAGACTTTAGGAAAGTCACAGAAAAATAAAGTCTGCACACATCAAATATATTACATGCTTGAGACTATGGAAGCCCATTTCCACCAATGCAATGAAAACAAAAGGGAAAAGATCCTGCACTTCATTATAATGAGAAATAATTACTTAGTTTCTCAAAATAATACAAACTCATTACTTTGAGATCTTATGTCATTATTTTGAGAAAGTTTCTAGTTATTTTGCAATACATTATTTTGAGATAATAAGTCATTATTTTGAGATACTTCGACATTATTTTGAGTTTCTCGTAATGACTTGCAGGGTCTTTTTCCATCACCTTGGCTGAAATGGGCTTCTCTGAGACACTTCTGCGTCTACAGGAGTGTGTGTTGTAAATAAAAATCGACCACAACAAATGTTTTGTCAAACCCTCCATTCTCTGCACCTGGTTTTAAAGATAGGATGCAAACAGTGTAACTGGGAGCTGTTTTAAGCATCAGCATTTTAATGGGACAAAGCAAAAACTCAAACCATGTTACTGAAGCATCAACAGAACTTCCCTTGTCAAAACATAGGTTGAAAACATTCTTAGGCACCGCCTACTCTTGGATGATTTTTGGTTAAATTAAAAAGTAACTCACTGATAATAATAAGGCAACACAATGGATTTTTCAACTATATTAAAAATGATGGTGGCCACAGTGCAAAAATCTGATCCTCATATGGTTGTTTCTTATTCTATAAAAACAATTGTTATTTAGGTTGAAGACAGAATAACTTATATTACTTGTCAATCGAAAGGCTCTTGCATTGCATAGCAATGCTGCTTGTCGTCCGAGCCTCTGGAAGAATCAAATGTTGCACTGTCTCTACTGTACACGGACCAGCACTGGACACGGATGCTACTATCAAACAGCTGTTTCTGGAGTCCATTAGCCCAACGCTTCCTTAATTAACATGTTGTCTTTATACAGATTCAGTACAATTGAACAGACTGTTTGGCTATTTACATAAAAACAGACAAAAGAAAGTGGAATGCAAAAACATAAAAAAAAAAAACCCTAGTATTTCAAATTTTGTGAAAAGAGAACCTTAAGTATTTGTGCAATATCTGTCTGCCTATAAGTAAGATAAGAGTGGCAGTAATCCCTGCAATTGATTTATTTGAGATATTGAAAATCTAATTTAAAAAATAAAGTCGACAGTTGACAGCCACTTGATGTTCTATAAACAAACATAAAAGGTCTCACGTGTCACCGTTTCTTTATAAGACAAGTCCCGAAATGAAACACAAAAAAAAAGGCAGAAGCTCTTTATACAATGTCAGCATTTTAAAGTTGCTCAAAAAGAAAAGAAAATGACACTTTCATCTGTTGCAAAAAAAAAATAAAAATAAAAGATGGCGTAGTCCTTTTTGTTTCTGGGGGGGAAATGAACTGGACATTGTTCTTGTGTGTAAAAGCATCAGTTCATGCACACACACGCAAGCACACACACACATTTCTTATCCACGCAGACTGGATTCTCTCCAGTCTGTTCAGTCCGTCCCGGGAGATGAAAAGTGAAGGAGCGCTGGATTTTAACTTGTTTTGTGGTTTCAACTTTCCCTCAGCCTGCCTCCTTCTGCTCAGTGATCTCCTACATTTCACAGAATGACTCGACAACACCCTGAGAACTTGCTCGGACTCGTTTCTCACTTTAGTAACAGATGGACAGAAGTTAGAGCGGGAGGTTCCAATTGAGAAAGAAAATAATAAGAATTGCACCCCTTACTCAGTACATTGCATTGCTTAAGGTCTTTGCACACCAATTCTGTATTTTTCGTCCGAAATTGATGCATGTTTAAAAAGAAATACGACCTCACTCTGAAATTATCGTTAAAGTTTTCGGAACTTTAATGATTTTTTGCAGGTTTTTTTTGCCTCTGTCAACAGCCTTTAGAGAGTTGTTTGACCACTCGGAGCCACCGTACATCATCCAAAATGTAAATACAGGATTTAAAATACATTTACAGGTGAACTGCACACGTCCGAGACTCAAGCTGCTCCGGCAAAAATAGATCCGGCCGGCCGGCAAGATAGCGGAGCAGGGAGTTCTGTGTGAGTTGCTCCGAACACGGACACGGTGGACACACAGGCCGGCTAGTTTTTAGTTATAACGGCAGCGGATCGTCTCCAGTCCTCCTAACTACAAACTGGACCGCTGACATCCAGAAATAAACCTGGAAACGCCGCAGCTCCTTTATCAGCAGGTGAAACTCTCCTTATCTCATCTTGTATTGTGAATTTTCACAACGAATAGAATAATAAATCGGACTTGGTGTGCAAGGTTTTTCTGGATGACGGATTTTAAAAAACGCATACGAAAAATTCTGACTTGGTGTGCAAAGACCTTTACTGTGGACTATCGAGTGCTTTCTGTGGCCTCTTCTCCCTGTACGATTGTTGAACATTGGTATAAAATTCTGCCCTTGCTCTTTGGCTCTGAGGGGCTGAGAACAAACTGTGTTTTTACTATGAATTTTAAACTTTTAAACTAAAACGTGGCTGTGCTAGAAATATCTTGACACGGTCGTATAATTTACATTTGGCCGGTTATCTGCAGGCATTACAAAAATACGCCAAACAATAAAATGGGCCCAGGAATGCAAGGTGCATTAGCGGTTTTAACAGTGTTTAAGTGTTCTGGAGTGGATTGTTTTCTTTACAGATTTGGGCAGTGGGTGAAGTTACGGGCTGGTAAGAAGGTTGATAAAATGGCGTACCAGCCTCTCTAACAGAATAACTTTGTGTGGTAACAGAGAGAGCACATCTAATGCACTCCTTCCCCCAGCAGAGTATCATCCTTGTGGCCTCAGAGGCTTTAGAGAGGGCGCCTGTGATCAGTGGGTGTGGTAGCCAGCGGTGCTCATGCCAGCCTGGGTGGTCAGCACCGTCCCGTTGACGCCCTGCCCGGGCTCCACCATGCCCCCGTTGCTCACAGCGCCCACACCCGTCCATCCGGCACCAGCATGTAAGTGACTGTAACGGCAGACACAAACAACGCAGTTAGACGAGTGCTAATGAAAGCCGTCGTAGCGTTCATCTGATCCCTGATAAAGGTCAAGCCAGTGCCGACAATCCACAGAGACCCTCATGTTAAAATGCCCAACTTTACAGCAGAAATAAACACGGTTTCTGTCTCTGTAACATGTTGAAAAAAGGTTCAGTTATTGTCTCCTTTTCACTAAAGTTCAGACCAAAGATTTGTGACGAGACGAGTTGAAACTTGCAATGTGCTGGTCTGCAACAGTCTGAAACCTCCCAGTTTACACCACTGTGACGAGATGAAGGATGGGTACAGAAATCCGGTACTGGACGGGCCGCAGGGCAACGTTATTAAAGACAGTAGCTCTGACGTTAACGGTTCTTTTATCGGGTACCGATAAAAGCCTCTCCTCTGCTCTGTCTGTCTGCAGCTCATCCAACACTTGTTACCGTAAGTGCAACAAAACCTTCATGAGTAAAAAGTCAATATATCCGTCTGTTCAATAAGCATAAGGTGTTTTCAGACAGTGAGCGACACTCCGCCTGTTCCTGTTTGGATTCGCAGAGTCTCACTGACGGCAGACAAGCGCTCCGTGACTAAACACCAGGCGTCGAGCTAAAGTGAGATAAATTAGCAGAGTCGTAACTTTATAGTCTAGTTTAAGTCAAAACTACAGGTTACGTAACGTTACCTGGTGCTTCCAGTCATGTAGAAAAGACATATTTGAATCTCCTCTGTCCGCAGTCTCTCATCCACCGCCGCCATGCTGCTGTTTCACAGCGAGCTTGTTAAGCTAATCAACGAGCGGAAAAAAACAGTCTGTGTGTAGTCTAACTGTTTTAGCTGAGATCAGCACGTATCTTAACATTTGGCAAATTCTTGTGCTCTAAACAACGTATCTGACTGAGACACCTGCAGTGAATCACAGCAGCAGCAGAGACGACAGAGAGGAGGGGGACACGTGGGCCAAACAGTCCCATACTCAGAAATTAAACTTCCCGCTGCTGCTCGCATCACAAAGCGAGCAGGACAATGTAAACACGGTTACTACAGGGAACATAATTAAAGCATGACACGACAACACCCATTTAGTGTTGCCGTGGTGACAGCAACCGGCAGAGCAAGAAGGTTCAGCGAGGGGAGAGAAACAAGACGGTTGCATGAAAACAAGGTCTGCAATAAAGGACGTTCGTACTCACTTGTAGCCCTGCTGATCCCAGGTCTGTCCGTAGACTCCGTAGCTCGGCACCTGCCATCCATTGGGCACATACTGACCAATCTGCTGCGCCGCCGCTGTGTTGCTGTACCACTGACCCCACTGACTGTAGGGCTGCGCTGCGAAGCTCACCGTGTTCTGCTGACATGCAGAATCATATTTTAAGAGGCAGAGTGTCACATTGCACCGCAGTGAAAAGAAAAACACTGCAGCAGTCCACCAGCAGGGATTTCACTCAGTGTGAGCAGTGCAGGTGGAGATTATCCTTACCTGGGGCATCTGTACCTGCTGTATGGGGCTGACCATGTCTGTTGTTTCTTTGCCCCAGTAACACTTAACTACGTAGCCCTCTATGGACGTGCCGTTCACAGACACGATGGCGTGAGCTGCTGCTTCATGGGAGTTGAATCTGCACACAGAAAAGAGCTTTGATATTAAGACTGTTTAACATCAGGTCACCGGGCACAAACATGAGGTTCACATGTGACAGTTAAACATACAATATGTCATTTTCTGCCGCTAGTGGGCTCTCAATCAAAACAACAACAAAAGACGGAGCATTGCCGGTTAGGATTCCTTCAGTGTTCATCGTTCAGGTTTTTATGGACCCGGTGATTAAAACCGAGCTGCCGCTAACGTTTGCTCAGCTTGTTTCTCTGATAATTTAAGATCCAGATGCCCAATAACTAAAATTCTTCATCCGGTAAAAATATATTGTTAAAAAGATCTAAAAAGCTTCAGGCAGACAGCCACAACGCTGACGCACGCACTCAGGAGATAAGACGCCACTGACAGGCGACCAAACGTAACGGAGCGTCACCTTGAATAACATGACAGATTTCTCTGGGTTTGAACATTGTTGGAAACATAAGTACACAACTCAACAAAATATTATCTTACCTCACAAATGAGTAGCCTTTGTCCGGGAAAACACGGATTTCCATTATTTGGCCGAAAGGCGAGAAGGTCTGTCTCATGGTTTGCTCTTCAAAGAAAAAACAGAACAGTTAATATTCCATATGAAAGCAGTGCTTCTAACCCTGCAGCACAATCTTACAGTCAGACTCACCTGTGAGACCTGTTGTGACTCCGCCGCAGTACACGGTGCAGTTGCTCGGGCTGGACTGGTTGACCACCTCATCAAAAGATAGCTGCTTGCTATTGGATGCTAAAAAGAAAAGTTAGAGCAGTTTTTATTTAATTTGTTGTCTTTTCTCAACAACAACAAAAAATCTCTAAAGCCTCTTTCACAGGCACCACGAGTGATTTTCACTATTCACACATGAACTACATTCAGGAACATTTCTGTCTTGTGCCTTTTCACAGTTGCAATAAATGGGGCAAAGTCCAGCAGACGGCAGAAATGCAACATTTATGGATGCCAACTAGGGCTGCACGGTATAAGGAAAATATGCAATAACGTTGAATATTGCGATCACGATATTACCTGCAATAAATAAAAAGTCATATCAGTTCTGCTGCTTTCAGTATTTTGCTAAAATACAATAAATTGTTTGTTGAATTAAAAAAAAAGGAAGTAAATAGTAATTAAAGTAATTTTTCTACACCAATGTCTGCCTTTTCTGCATCGATTTATGGTGGGAATGTATTTATGGAAAGGAAAATATAAATTTCAGGTGACAAAATATAAACAAATATAATACAGTAAGGCTCTCAGGAAGTCTCTTTTACTTTCAAATGATGCTTCCTCTACTTGAATCTTTGCACACCTACGGTCTGACTTTTAATGGGTTTATCAGTCCTGTGAGATTTTCATGCACAGAAGGAAACAAACATAAAATATGAAAATTCAGTCATTTTATGCTCTCGGGTGCTCCAGAAAATGTGGAAAACATTTGCAAAGCAAGGGAGGAGAAATAAGATGCAGTCCATCAATTAATCTTGAATTTAATTCCTGTGAACTCACTCTCATTTGTAGTTTTCGGAGCAGGTTTCCTTGTAGCCCAGTTGGTCCTGATCTGCCTTCCTCCCAGCCACTGTCCTCCCATCTGCTGTATGGCGTTCTCTGCATCCTGATTATACGCAGGGAGACATGCAAACTGCTGAGTCACCCGACACACGACATCTCAGCGTATGTAAAACCCTGAGTCAACAATCAGAAGCTGCTGATGTTTTCTCAGTCCTCTAACACATGGGCATTACTGGCACACTTACCCATTTGTTGAAGAAGGAGACAAAGCCATAGCCTTTAGATTTACCTGTGGCCATGTCTTTCACCACTCGACAATCCCTGTGGACAAATACAACAACACATTCAGCCATTTGTATTATTAACCAAGTACCTCAATAATGAGGTTTCCTTTAATTTATCATTTAACTGGGGCAATTTAAAGTTGTATATATGGAAGTAATTTGTATGCATGCTTTGTGTTTTTGTTATTATTTTCAGAAACTAAGAACTATGCACCGTCTGCACAACCTTACTAATTCTTATTTTGTACACAGGCTTTCATTTTGTCTTTTCATGGGATTTATTGAATTACACAGACTAACACTTACGATATTTTCCCAAAAGGAGCAAAAGCTGCTTTTATGTCATCTGTGGTGATTTCAGGACTTAGATCTCCAACAAACACGTGGAAGTGACCTGAAAGTAAAAATAAAACATTCACATTATAGTTCACGCAAACAATATTTAAACACATTAAAAACACAGACAGTAAGATGTAAGTGTGTCAATGATAAAAACATTCCCGAGTCTGACTCTAACAACTTCATTTTCTAAAATAATTATTTAAATGGCTGCTAATGGCACAATTCCTGTTGCCATTTTGTATCTCTGTATTTCATTGTTGCCGGTATTATTATTAAGTTTTCATGTAGTTTCATCCATTAGAACATTTTTCTGTTTTTAATGAAACGAGGCACATCCTTACACGTGTGTCTGTACTTTTTATTTTATTTCTTTAAATTGCATCTGTTGTTATTGTGTTATTTACTGGGAATTGTACAGTACTTTGCAGGGTTCCGACACATTTTCTATTTCAAAATTCCAGACTTTTCCAGACTCAAATTTCCAGACTTCTCAGTAGATTATGTAGAAGACGTACAGATACGACCGCTTCCCCCATGTTGGAGATTTTGAAGGATTTTACAAAAATCTGGATCTAGCTTTCTTTTCCCATTTGGAGTTGGAAAAAGGTGAAATAATTTAATTTTCACAGCGTCCGCGCAGGGCTGTCACAATTACTGCAATATCTCAACACCACACTTTTAACAAGCCAACCGCAGAGACGTCGACCACCACAACCACCGTGTCCATGTTTTTTTCTTTTTTCCCATGATGCTAGGATAGGCTATAATGAAAACAAGAGTTGTAAAGAGTGGAATTTATGTGGAATTCAAAATTGCATATTTTAGAAAACAAAATAGGCACAATAGTCTGTAAACAAATATTTTTCCATACTCTCTTTTTTTAAACTGATCCAGACCTGGAAATTACTAAAAAATAAAATTCCATACTGCGTAGGAACCCTGACTTTGTTTAGTAAGATAAAAAATGATTTAGTAAATATGGATGATTGTGTTGCCTGTTCACATAAACATTTAGATTTAAAAATTTAAAAAAAACAAGAAGCGTGTTATCAGGGTACACTGTTGGTAAGTACAAGTTATTTTAGGTGTATAGTTCATTTGTTATTTGAAAGAATATAAAAGTACTTTATGATGTGGTTATTTATTAATTTGCTCTTTTTTTGTATATGTATTACCAGAAGATGTATGTTTTGTAAAATATGCCATTGTCTTGTAATTCCATGTGTAGTGTACCAGATGTTTGGCATGACATCATAATAATAATAATAATAATAATAATAATAAAACATAACTTGTTGTTATTCCCCTGTATATTGAGTATTATATGGCGATATTTTCTACCTTGAAACCCCTCTAAACCTTGAAGAAGAAGAAGCCGTGTAACGTTGATTCACTACTTACTGCTGGTGTCTTTCTTTTGGCTGGTCGGCGTCGTGGCCCAGTTGACCTTGACCTCCTGCGAGAGAGACAGATGTCGAGAACGAAGGAAGAGGAGGAGAAAAAATGAGAAGTGAAGAACGCTTTCAGAAGAGAGGATGGTGCTTTTTTCTTTGATTAGAGGTTTTGTCACACACCAGTTTTACTTTTATATTTTGTGATTGAGATCTTTTTTTTTTTAATAAGGTGGTCTCTGTATGTCATACGAGGTTTCTTACATACAAATGGATTTATCCATCGTTATCATCTAATTTTACATACCTTTGCATTAATGAACAAAACAGTAAAATACAGTGGAGAATATTAAGGGACATCAAGATTTCACCTTCATAATCAGGAACATTTCAGTCTCAGTCATTTCAGTAAAAATTTGGAGTAAAACTGTAGGAAGTAAGGTCCAAATAACAAGGGACTTACAAACAAGTGATTTTTACGAACTTGTTATACTCCTCAAATGGTCCTTCAATACCTGTTGAGGATAAAATATTTTCAACTGAATGTATTTCTCTGGAAGTTGCTCTTATGTGGATTCTATGTGGAAATAACTTTGCAAAAGAACAGATAGCAGTAAAGATGTAAGGGGACAGAAGAGCATCAATTAAAGTAGATCAAAGACACGTAGCATGATTACACAGCAGGGCCATGTTAAATCAATTCACACACAGAATCTTCATTAAAACAGAGACAATATGGCGCATAAAGTGACAATAAAAACAGCAGCACTTTGTTTACACCTGTGCAAATACACAATGTAAGTTATTAGTTTATTAGGTATGCCTGTAATGTAATCTACAGCCTGCAAAATATCCTGCCTTTAAAACTTATAATGTTCAGTATTTGTTGCAACAGTGTGGTGAAAACTGACCTTAGCCCACATGTTAACAAAACACACGTGGAAAGACAAATGCTTTTTAAAAATGCTTTCATAACCTAATTGGTCAATCGAGAAAATAATCAACAGATGAATCGATAAAGAAAACAATCAGTAGTTGCAGCCCAGTGAACAATGGCTTGAGTTGATTTTTTTATTTAAAAAACAAAAGGCCCTACAATGTAAATCAGACTGTAAAAACAGTTTGTGTGTGCACAAACTTCAACTATATTGTTGCACAAATCTGATATTGTGCGATGATGGTAATATTGCTAAAATAAATATTAAAATTAGGTCTAAATTAAATAATAAATGGTGTCATTATTTAATAAACCACATTTCTTTTTAGATAGATAGATAGATAGATAGATAGATAGATAGATAGATAGATAGATAGATAGATAGATAGATAGTTTGATTGATTGATTGATTGATTGATTGATTGATTGATTGATTCTACTGACTTGTGTTAAAACCATGAGAAAGCAAGAAACCAGGAAACAA
>JAOVVB010070663.1:0-14011 GCA_028570985.1 Heterobranchus longifilis | reverse complement strand
AATTTTTTTGATTATCTTGAATAAATATTGCATGATCATGAAAAATAAATAATTATTAGACCCTGTGCTGGACTGAAACTTTAGAGGTTTACATATTCTAAAAAGTGTATTATTTTCATTGAAAGTCTGTTTATTTCTAAACAGGTTTAAAACAGAGAAAAAAAAATCAATAAATATGCTACTGGGGGCTAAACCACCACATTGAAGACTTGTAACTGCCAACACGGTTACACATTACTTATGCTGAGATGCAACTCTTCTCTTCACTGCAGAAGCTTTTACATTCATGTACAAAACCATCTTTTAAATTGGAAATATGTTACAAGCAAACACAGCAATTCTACCCAGAATGCTGCTTGGGAGAAAAAGCCCTGAAGCAAGTGTGTTGTACTTTTATTAAAAGCTAACCTGCTGTTAGTGAAGAACTGCTGAAAATGCTTGTTTCAGTAATTAACATAGTTCATTCCTCTCTTGTACAGAATAGAGAAGGAGGTCGAGGCCTTGGAAACACAGGAGCTGGACATCTCTGCCAACGAAGAAGTCGTTCTGAAACGGTTAAAAGAGGTGGAGAGGACGGCTGATGACATTATCAAGGTAGGCTCAAATCTGCTGTCTGTCGTTTAATACTGTGCTTGCTTTACTGACGCTGCTGCGTGTTGCTTACTGATGACTTCTGCTACAATCTGCAACTTTTCACCTCGAGGGAATGAATCATAATGAGATCTAATAATCCTTTAGCTTCTAACAAACATTTGCTGATTCATGTGTGAAGTGAAGCCAAGACATGGGTCTGTATATTTGAAACTTCTCCTCACAGAGGAGTAGCAGTGAAAACATGGATTGCCGGAAAATCTCGTCAATGTCTGGGAAGCGTTGTGTCATAAATGACGGGAAATCTCGTCAATGGTGGAGAAAGTGTTGATGATTCATTGATTGACAAACGTGTGTCTGGTGAATCAATTTGGGGCTGAATAACAGCAAATTCCCTGGCTGCTTTTTGTTGCCTGTAGGCCTGAGTGAATGGTTGTCTTTCTGTAGGTGTATTCAGACTGATAACAGCCATGTTGGTGGGGGCGGTGTTGCTTCAGGTTCAAAGACAATGAAATGTGACGCCAACACACTGCACAGTGTTTGTAATACTTTGAGACAGTATGTAATTAGTTTGTAATATGGAATTGTGCAACAGTTACACCAAATACAGTACAGTCATGTCTTGATGTCATCCCTGTCCCCTACAAAATTACATTCCCATACTGCACTGCATTCTCAATTATGTTTCAAGGAAAACGTTTTTCCTCCCAGATTACAGCAGCAGTTTTAAACACTGCTGTGAATTGCTGCAAGACTGCTTGGTTTAGGTTTAGGAAAGGATTGTGGTTTGGGTTAAAATAAGTGTTACATAACAAAATATAATAAGTATGCTTCCACCCCGACCTCCATTCAGAGCAGACTTCCGCTGACCTCGACTAGAAATGTTTTTGTAATACGTCAAAAACAAATGTAATCCAGGGGGAGAAAGCATGAATTGAGAATACAGTTTAGTTGTATGGGGATGTAATTTTTTTAGGAGACCAGGCTACTTGATTTAAGTCACTCCTTTGGCTCTATCTTACACAGCACTACTGCCATTGCTAGTTTCAGAGCAACGCAGTTGTCATTTTCATGCCCTGTTGTGTAAGTCATAGTCTTGTGTAGCCAGTCCTATCTCCACAGTGCTGTGTCCACGCTGGGTGGAGGTCTGTATTCAGTAGCTTTCACTCTGGTGTAGTGGAAAAGCTCCCTGGCCTGTTTGTATTTATTTAAACCAGTCACAATTGTCTTGGGCGGTGCTGCGCCCCGGCTGCAGCGAAGGGACTTTGAGAACCACATAAAGGGGAGAGGGACTTTATCTACGGACTGCAGTGTTTCTAGTTCCACCTTTTAGTGCTGTATCAGTGTGCTGGTTACCTCAACAGAGGGGTGACGAAAAAACGGGGCAGAATGGAGCGGTTCTGTTGGCACCATCCACAACTTCAAATAACTGTTCTAGTGTGTAACGAACTGCACTGACTGCTTGGTGGATATGCAGCTCAAATGTATATTAGTTCTTTTAAACAATTCACTTTTATTTAAATACATTGTTTTGTGTAAAAAGAGACACCCGCACAGTCTTCACTTTCTCAATAAAGATCATTTAATATACAACGTTTCGGTCAGGGACCTTCATCACACCAAAATATTGTATATTAAAATGATGAAAAGTAGGTATTTATTCCACCAACGCACCTGTTACAAAGACTATTCAGGTGTGCAAGAGAGTTTTTGATTAAATTTAAATACATTGCAAAAATAAATTCAGCTCTGATAAACTCTGGATACTAGTAGTCTTTGCTGCAAGTGGTTGATAGCCCAGTATGACAGGACTTCAGCTACATGTGTGTAGCCGCACACACACTCTTCTGTTTCACACAAGTGTTTTCAGAGATTATACAGAGTTCTGACCATGTCACACGTGTGGGTTATAAGAGGTAGGATTTGGTTTTTCAACTAAGTGAACAGATTCTACGGCTTTCTATGAATACACCACTGAATTCAAATATCATTATTTTCTCCTCACCCCGTGCTGCCCGTGGCTCTTCCTCTAATCTCTGCTTGTTTCTAACAACATGCACTCTGAGGACTGTGTGGGTGTGCTTTGGTTCTCAAGAGGCTGCTTTGAGTGAATAAGATGGCAGGTAAATGGATTTCTCACATGGTGGGCGTGCAGCGCACAAGGACTAATATGCATAATTTGCTTTCTGGTTGCTGCCTGAATTGAGACTGAAAGACACTTAAATGCGACATGTTCATGGACTGCTGATCTCACCACTTTGACCCTCAATGTCTTCACATGTAGGAGCTCCACGCAGACTTCCACGCAGGTAAAACACTTTTGTAGCGTGTTGTGATTCTGTTACGCTTTTCTTTTCTCACTTCTGTTTTCTGTAAAAGTTAAAATAACAACAATTAACAATTAACGTACAGTATTAATACATCTGACATTATTTGACATGTGCTATTAATTAACAAAAAAAAAGAATGTTAGTGATTTAAATAATAATAATATTTAATCTATTATTGATGCACTAACATTTTTAACCTTTGTTTATCATTCAGTCATAGACAGCACTAACTTAAACTAAGCTGATTTTTAGGCCCATTATTTTGAGATCATGAGTTTTATGATTTAAAAAAAAAAAAATATATATATATATATATATATATTAGTAATTAGAGGAATAACATTCTGGAAAATACACCAATGTGAGTGAGTGTCTGTGTGTTAGGCAGCTGTAGTCAGGACATGGTTAGCCTAGCTTAGCATAAAGACTGGAAACAAGAAGAAACAACAACTAATTAATCACAAATTAAGATGTTGTATCATGTTTGTTTAATTCATATAAAATCCAAAATGTAAATACATCAATTTGTTGTTTTAGGGGGAGTTACATGTTGGAAATATTTCTTGACGGACAATACTGTACTATAGTTTGTCAATCTGCCCATGCAGCATATATTGTCAGTTTTACATCTCTTATTCATGTACAACTGTGTGTCTTATAATATCCTTCCGAACATCTCAGAAAGAAAGCAAATAACCATATTACTCAAAAATATTGAATTATCCCTTTAACTTATTATCTCGTGATAATGGGCTTAAAAAACACAACATGAGCATACTTTGTTATCTTGTGATATATACATAACTGGGACATAATCCATACCACAATAATGATTTGACACCTCGGTAAAACGAGATCCTTAAATCGTGATTTAAAATTTAAGTTTAAAGTTTAAGTTTGAAATATTCCGAAACATGGTTTTCTTGTATTTCACTGGTTTTTCTCCTCAGATGTGATGCATTATGTCCCCTCGCCACTCTCGGATATCCCATCATTCATCCCACTGACACCAACAAAAAAGTCTCCGATACATGAGCCTGGTAGTCAAGAACCAAAGAAAGGTACAGACATTATGTAACTTCTTCTGAAAATCAGTTTGTGCTTTGCTGATTGATCACACGACTGTCAGGATAATCTGTTGGAAATATGATAAGAGACCAGTGGTACACAGTGGAATGGAAAATAATCATTTCAACTCTCCATGGGCACAGCTGTCTGGCTGCTCTGACTGAAAATGCCTCGCCGCTCCATAATGCTATTTAGAAAGCGGTAATTTTACATTTCCCTCGGATGCAAATTATGATGCAATTAGACTTCACTGCGAGGAGTACTGAACATTATGTCTACCATTTTTGCTGAAGGCATACATGAGAGACGGCAATGTGCTCATCCGGGGGGAAAGATCGGAGCACACTGACTGATGTGTGTGGGGACGAAACAGTGACAGCAAGTTTTGGCAGTGAAAAAGGAAACATTCAACTAGATTCAACTAGAAAATAAAACAGGCATTAAAAAAAGATTTTATTTGGATATATTTTGCATTCTTATGTGTTTTTCAATCTTTTTTCAGTTTCAGTCTCTTTTTTCAGTTTCAATCTCTTTTTTTCAGTTTCAATCTCTTTTTTTCAGTTTCAATCTCTTTTTTCAGTTTCAATCTCTTTTTTCAGTTTCAGTCTCTTTTTTCAGTGTCAATCTCTTTTTTCAGTTTCAATCTCTTTTTTCAGCTTCAATCTCTTTTTTTTCAGTGTCAATCTCTTTTTTCAGTTTCAATCTCTTTTTTTCAGCTTCAATCTCTTTTTTTAGTTTCAATCTCTTTTTTCAGTTTCAATCTCTTTTTTTCAGTTTCAATCTGTTTTTTCAGTTTCAATCTGTTTTTTCAGTTTCAATCTCTTTTAGTTTCACATATGAATTCTGGCAATATTTTTATCCACTGAAGTTTTGAGTCATAATGAAAGTTCTAATATGAGGAAATTCTCCAAATGTCCATTGATGTGACATTCCTGTAACAATCTACGGTAGACATTAACTACTTTATATTATTAGGCTAATACTAATAATATCTGCTACTTTGTCAGGGCTGCCAACTCTCACTCAGTGACTGTCAGACTCACGCAGTTTCACTCGCTTTCATCTGTGAAAAATAGGTGACAAAAAAGGTTTGGCAGGTTCTTTTTTTTCTGGATCATTTTCCTTTTTTTTTTCATCTGTGAAAATAGCTGAAAAAAAATCCAATTTTGACAGGCTTTTTTTTTTTAAATCAGGCTAATTTTTCTAGGTGTTTGTTTTTCAGACAACAACAAACACAAAAATGAGCCTGGCAAAACTTGTTTTTCACAAAGAAAACAATTTAGATCAAACTTAGAAAATGGATCACAAGAACAAAAAAAATCTCACTTGCCTCTCAGGGCGCTCGTAATATTGTCTTCCACTGATTTCAATTAAAATGCAATGTAGAAGCAAAGTATTTTAAGTAAGACAGCATGATGCCAGTTTTCGAAGCATGCCTTGTTTTTACCTTTTGTAAAATGAGAATATATCATCAATAAATATTCAGTGGCAAGACATGTCATTGAACCATATTTGTCTTTGTCCATTCCAGCTACATTTGCGATGGAGATTAGTGTGGAGCATGATAAGAGAACAGGTAAAAGTCAAGTGGTCTCTACTGCAACCATCACAGCGGAAACCATCCAGGAGAGGGGGTTAAAGGTGTATGATGATGGACGCAAGTCTGTATATGCACTGCACCCAGACGGAGGCAAAATGCACAATGGGGCAGTTGGAGAGATGACGCCAACAGAGGTGGAAGAGCTGCTGCATCAGGCCACGGATAAGAATGTGCCCACTGAGGTGCAGTACCATCAGCCAGTCTACTCTATATCCTACACAGGGAGCAGCAGGCCTTCAACACCCAGGACACCAAATAAAACCCCAACACCCAGCCCCAGCCCCTTTCAGAGCTCAGTCTCATCCAGAAATGGAGCTCCAATCCTCAGAGAGGAAAGCCAGCGTGGCCAAGACCTGGAGAGATGCAAAACCCCGAGCAAAACACCCAGTCCTAGCCTCATCCAACAAGACTCCGTGTCAAGAGTCCAAACACCAGGAGAAGAAACCAAGCTGCCCTACTGCCACATTCCAGGACAACACAAGGGTGACCGGCATCTCATTTCACAGCCTCACTTTGGTGCTAAAACTCCCCGAGGACCCACCGGCAGTCCAAACCCAGCAGCTCTGGTCTCGGTCAAAGCCTGGACTGAAGAAATGCCAGCACCCATACTCTACAGGAGTGTCGACAGTCGTAGTCCTTCACTAGCCAGCCACAAGTCTGAGGTTGATCCCGATGCCTTGATGGAGAGCTCCGATGATTTGAACAGATACTCACCCTTCTGTGCAGAGAGTATCGCCTCTCTGAACCTCGTCAACACCCTGCCAGACGAGCTAGAGTCTGGACCCGTCACCATGATCTTCATGGGCTACGAGAACGCTGAGGACGAGGACGAAGAAGACATCCAGGCTGAGCTGGTGATCATAGGCAACAGCGATGATGACAGCGACGATGATGATGACGACGAAGCCCAATATGGTAAAAATGAAAGCGGTGCAGCGCATCTCTCGTACCACCCAGAGGGATACAAGAGCAAAGTGTTCCAACCCAGAGTGGGTATAGCCAAGGTTACAGGCTGCAGAGACAGTATTCAAGATACCCACACACACTGGGATGATTTAGGGCTCCACAAGCCAACGTTCATCCACAAGTCTGGAAAGGGACAGAGGGTGGACGAGTCTGCAAACACAGGCAGCATCAATATGGAGAAGATGAAGCTCTCTTCAACAGGAAGATAAGATTGAGCTTCCTCAGAAACTGTCATTGAAGAAATTGTGATTTATTAAGTGATTGTTTCTGGTCCTTCACCATGTTCATAGGTCTTCATGAGTTTGAACATATCTTGTGTGTAAATTAGGGCTGTCAAAATTGGCCAAAAATTATGTTTGATTATTCCTTCTAAAAACAGGATTAGGTTAGGTTCAGGTTAGAACTATTCGAATATCTATTATTGCGCTTTATGTCCTTAGGAGAGCAAACCAATACAACGAGAGACATAACTCCTTGTCTTTTAAAAGATCTACATACCTACACATTACAAAATAAATAAAATAATATAACTATACCATAAAACTTAAAGTGGCAATCCTTAAGATTTCAGTCCTGGTTGATTTGGCGACAATCTGTTTACCGGTGGTAACAGCAAATACGGTTTAATACTGCAGGTGTCAGAATACTGAGGGCAGCTAAACAAACTATTGTCGTTTTAATAAAGAAGCCAGGCAATAATTAGCCCTTTTCCATCATTTTATGCGCAACCGTGATCTGATTTAATGCTGAACATATTGTCTGTGAAAGTGAAAATGAAAGTCAACGTTGGTTAATGTTACCTCGTTGAGAAGTTGGAGGTGTACCTGTCTCCTGCAGATCTTCATCTAACAGCTCACTGTTTCTGCTCCAGACTTGTTCCATTACTCCCTGTAGTATTTCAAACTGATCCGCTGTCAAAAAATGCAGAAAATGTCCGTTGCTTTGTTTACTTTTTGAAAAATGAGAGCACTCCGTGTCTGGCTCACTAACAAACACATTGCATTTCCTGTGACTACTTTCTGTTTCATCAGTTAAATGCTTTTAATGTGAAGGTGCAGCAGCAGGAAATGTTCAGTTTGCATTAGCAGTAACTTAATTAATGTGAGAGGCAGACAGCCGCAGTAGTGCTGCCACAATCAAATATTAATTTTCATAATTGAGTATCTGTTCTCCTATTTTTTGAATATATATATTCACATTTAGAATATTCTTTGACAGCCCTAGTGTAAATACATAACCTGCTGGCAGTCCAACATACTTCTAAGCCTTCTTCTGAATGCATTTCATATGCAATAGGAAGGCAACAACTTTTCCCCTGGTGCCATTTGTTGCAAAAAGCCTTATCTGTGCTTTGTCCTATTAAAAGGAAAACAGCTGACAGCACTGACATTCTGTCCTGTCCTCATGCCTGGGTGATTCAGAAAGCTTTATTGCCACCTCCTGGCAAATGAGTTTCATTAGACAGTCACATTAATATGGGAACAAACAATGTCAAAGCCTGACCATTCTTTGGTTCCACTATACACTATAAATTGTTTATAAGTTGTACAAAATATATGTATTGATGGTAAGTAAAGCATGTATTAATGCTTTATAGACTAGCATTACGCCATTTGAACATATTTTAGTTTGCCAGAGATGGAGTCCTTTTTTACTCCAGTATTGCTTTGTTGGCTTAATTCATTAGGAAGATGCTTTTAAAGGACAGGTAGACCTTACTAACATGCTTTGCATTACAAATGATGGCTTATTAGAAAGTGAGTAACCCATGACCTTTCAACTGCAAACCTTCTAGTTAAATGCATGATCAATAATGGCTGACTCACTCTAGACGTCAAGTCTGAAACTGTAAATGTTAATAAATTGATTTTGGTGCAATTGCAGCACTTTGCCAGAGATAGTTATGCTGCAGGATTATATAAATCAGTGAAAGGGATTTTTCACAATCTGGCAAACCAAACGTCATCTTTATTAATATCTTGTTACTGAGCAATATATGGGCCAAGTTTAGCCTTGGCCTCTTAGCTCAAATGAAGGGACATTTCAACACTATAGCATACAGTACAGTAATACTTTAGAAAATAGTGTTCTTCCACCTTTGCTCAAGAGTTTGTGTTTGTTGCTTTCCTGTATCAACGTGACAAATCCCCCGTGCTCAAAGCCAGCTCCACAGAGAAATGATCTCCCCAGTTTGATGTGGAAGAACTTGACTGGCCTGCACAGAGCGCTGACCCCATCCGACACCTTTGAGATGAACTGTGTTTAGGGGAAACCTGAGCACAGCACAACACTCCCAAGGATGACCAGTGTCACAGCAGATGCAGTCCAAACAGAACTGATTTATTTATCAGCTAGGTAGAATAAGCGTCAAGGAGAGCATGGCCAAAACAATCTAACATGAACAACTAACTTAAACGTCACCAAAAGAAAATACAGGCAGCTTACCTACCTACCTAATTAGGCATGGGACGATATAAAAATTCCATATCACGATTATCCTGGTTATCCTGATTATCCTGCGATTCATGATATTATGCCGATAATCAACAAAATATGCTTAAAATGGCATTAAACACACTGGAATCACTTTAGCTGACATTTTGCTTTGTTGGGACTTTTTCTCTAAACATTCCGAGTTTTTTTCTTGAAACATTACGAGTTTTTTCCCTAAACATTGCTAAATTTTTCTTAAAACATTACAACTTTTTTTCTAATAAAATTGTGTTGTTTTTTTTCTCAAAACATTACAACTTTTTTAAAGAACCAAATATTTCTATTGCATCACAGATAGGATACTGTTAAACTGCAGTCAGTTCGTGAGGATATCCCGATTACTCCGAGTGTTTTTTTTTTTATCGCGATCTACGATAAAATACATTATTGTCCCATTCCTATCCCCATCGTTTGAAATATTGCAGCAGAACATTGTTACAGTTTGACGTTTAGACTCGGACCTCATCACTGAAGATACTGGCAAGTGATGGTTAAAACATATCCCGTAACTAAAATTACATCAGAAAGAAACAGTGAGCAACATTATTTACAACAGATCCTCCAAACCATACGACCATATTTGTCGTTTGTTCCTACTCTCTAATACGACCCATACAAAATATTGCCCCTAGTGGCCGGAGTAAATACGACCCATATGGGCATTTTCCGCCGTCATACCTAACGTTATGTTTGCGGTTTTAACCACGCCATTAACATTGTAAAAATGGACGTTGTTGCAATAGGTTCAGGTTTAGGCAACAAAACAACTTGGTAGGGTTAGAAAATAAGTGTAATTTAAGTATAAAAGTATAATAAGTATATTTAAGACATTAAATCACTTCCGTACATCGACGTCACCTGCCACGGAACGTCACATGACGTACTTCCGCTTGTTACGTTAAGTTAAAAATAACTTGCTGTTTTAAATTTTAATCTGCTGTGTTTGTTTGTATGAGAGGGGTGTTTAGGTGCCCACATACTTTGTTACAGTAAAAAAAACATTCATAGATTGTGTATTTACCATTAATAAAACATTTTGTTACAACCTAGAAACCTTTTTTAATATTAAGTGATGCCTTTTTTCAAATGAAAGTGTTAATCATGCTGCAGTGAACAAGACAGGGTTTTGTTTGAACTGTGTAAACTAACTGACCTGTGTGCTGTTACTTCCTCTGTGATTAAAAAGATTTCTTCATCAACTGACGGTGTTGTTTGTGGCAGTAGTTCCTGACTGTACATTTCAACTTATCAACACAGCACATGCTAATACAACTAACTGCTGTTATTTAAAGTGAGCTCTATTTGACTGTATTCATCATAGCCCGCATAAAGATAAAGAGCTCGACAGCTCCCCAAAAGTGAAGCCCAAACATCTGGATAGCCCCCTGGTGGCTGGCTGCAGTATCGGTCATAAGTCCCACCCAAAGATAGTTTGCCACTTTAGGTAGTTCTTTTTCTGATAAGTTTGGTTTTAATTAATTATTTGATGCAATAAAAACGGGGTGAAACATCATGATTGACAGCTGTGGTTGACTCACGATTGGTCAGGTGGGTGTATGGGCGGGATTTCGATACTGCGACTCCACCGCCTGATCACGACTGCATATGGCTCTAAAAGTCCAAATGAAGCTTCATGAAGCATCAGTTGAATTGGTTGACCCCACTAGATGGTGCTCTTGGTTTAAAGAAAAAGGCTCAAGGAATTCAGTATGCTTCCAACTCTTTGTTAAACAAAGAGCGCCATCTAGCGAGCTCAGAAAACAAAGAAAATGCTTCATTTAGCTTCATTTGGCCATCACTACTATCCGGGATATTTTGGTTTCACTTTTGTACAGCGAGAGGAAGTGGAGATGTGTTGTCCATCTTTATACAGTCTATGATATTCACCACCAAAGCCAGTTCACATACATCTGAGAATTATTTTAAATGAAATGAATTAACTAATGATAATTAATAACACTTTTAGGGCAGCAACCTAAAGCTTGGACCAAATCAAGTACACAGCTTTGAATCACAATGAGAAAATGAATATGCTTTTAAAGCGGTGTACATGTGTATGTCTGAAGCGTGTATGTCGTGGCGGCTGTGGCTCAGTAGGTAGAGCGGTCGTCCACTAACCGGAAGGTCGGTGGTTTGATCTCGGGCCCCTGCAGTCTACATGTCGAAGGGTCCTTGGGCACGATACTGAACCCCAAATTGCTCCTGAAGACATAGCCATTGGTGTGTGAAAGTTAATCTCCCCTGATGAGCATGTACCTTGCATGGTAACATCTGCCACCAGTGTATGAATGTGGTGTGAATGAGTGAATGACTAGTAGTGCTTTGAGTGATCACAAAGACTAGAAAATCGCTATACAGTCCGTTTTCCATGAACCCCGGACAGCAGGTTTGCTCTGAACTGTCTCTGCACGGAGACAAGGACAGACTGCTCTGCTGTTCATGTAAAACACTCGTCCTTGGTTGCTTTCTCTTCCTCTCTGTCTCTCTGTGGCATTATGAAAAACATGGAGGAGGGTGGAAAAAAAACGAGGCACCTTAGACATCATGCTTAAAGGATGCAGTTATATAACAGCAATTTAGTATGCAAGACAAAAACCTGAAAAGTGAGTAACCCAGGGGCATCCATTGTTATCATTGTCACCGAAATTCAATATTCACGGTGTGTATCTTTCTTTCCATTTGCTGGGAGAGAGTAGTTAACTGCTGCATAAATTCTACTGTCCTCTAACAGGACTGTATGTGCCTTGTTAACTGAGAAATCTTTTTTTTTCTTGATATGATGACTCATATTCTATTCATCATGGATTGATTAGAGTCAGTAACACATTGTTAGCACGTCCCTCCTGAACAGCCTTAAAGGGAGAAAGACAAATAACTAACCGCGACTTCTGAAGTAGATTTGAAGAACTGATCACAGTGAAGTCTGTGGATTATCCTGAGTAAGAAATGCGATTTTCCAACCCTCAATGGGAGCGAGGATTGGTGGTCATTAACTGAATGGTTGGTTAATGTGGGAATGCATAGAAATTATACATGCATCACGATGAACCATACCACTGATGGGCCTACACATGGATCTGTGTAAATGTGTTTAAATTAATGGTGTTTGGTAGGGCTGCACAATAAATCGTTTTTTATCGTCAGCGCAATATCAACTTGCGCAATAAACACATCACGAAAGACTGCGACATATCGCAAAAGACACTCATTTTTTTAGTTAGTTGAAAGAAATTATCAATAGAAAACTACTTATTAAAATGTAACTATCATTCTTTTTGTAAATGGTTCCTTTTGTGTTCGGTTCAATGTTCAATTTGTTCAATAAAATGTAGAAACAACTTCCTTTCATTTTTTTTTAAATTCAACAATTAATTAGTTGTATTTTATCAGTATACTGAAAGAACAGAAAGGCAGAACTGATATACTGATAAACTATTTATTGCAAGTAATATCGTTGTCGATCAATGTTCAACAACGTTACAGCATATCGCATAGTTTCCTCATATCGTGCATCCCTATACTATACTATGACATTTTTTTTTCACTTTTTTCCACAAATTACCCTATGATTTTTTTTCTTTTTTTCCCTGACATATGCTATACATTTTGTCTCTTTTTTGACATAAACATTACAGCTGCACATATACATTGACAGCTGATGACTTTTTTGACATACTATACAATGATTTTTTTCCCACTTTTTTCAACATATACTATGATTTTTTTTTTTTCACCTTTTTCAACATACTATACTTTGATGTTTCTTTAACTTTTTTCGACATACTATACTATGACTTTTTTCACATATCGCATATTTTCCTCATATTGTGCAGTCTTAGTGTTTGGCTTTCCTCAGCGGTTGAGGTGCATGGAACGGAGATCTGCCGAGATCCATTTCGCATCACTGGCAGATTTCAGGTGATGGCCGTGTACGCACGGATGGAAGCCAAATGTCGTTCATTTACACACAGAGATCCCACTAAGACGACACATAGCTGGATTTAAATCAACAAAATATCTATAAGCTGCAAAGATCAAACTGCCAGACACTTCTTAAGTCCAACTCACACACCATCCTCCAGCACTGTGGAGATAGGTCTGGCTACGTGCGACTAGTCCTGCTGGGACTTTATTTTTCTGGTTCACTCTCATAGTGTCGTTTCCGGCCGCAGCGGGCAGCTGTTTTCAGATAAAACGCTCCAACAACTCACTGTACACTACCTGCTCAGCAGCAAACAGCATATATACACACAGTTAGAGACTAACTGGTGAACATAGTGAACACAAAATGTTTTTATTTTTCATCTGTAAACCAAACTCTTCAATTAAATATCTAAATGTAGCTTTAAAAGTTGAGCATTTTTTACTTCTAGTAGCATGGAGGAGTGAGCTGGTGGCTCAAATCAATCCCGCTATGGGATAGAGTGTGTGTATGAGCACAAGATGAGCTCCTCTCTGCCTGAATGTGGCTTCATCAGAGAAAGCCCCAGTATTGGCTGTCTCTAGTACACCCCCCTTCCACCAGCCGTCCAATCAGAGGCAGCAGCAGCCAGGCAGAGATGCCAGTGTGAGGCTGCACTCAGAAACAGAGCAGAGCCCTCTGCGTTAGCCCGCCACACTGTCTCAGGTAGGTCCATTAACACGCACGCACGCACGCACGCACACACACACTCACACACACACACATACACACACATGCAGAAGTTTGCAAAGATTTTCTTTTGTGTCAGAGTATAGATCCACACTGCATTATCTGCTGTGGCTACTAAAATGGAAATCACCTCGTGTGTTTGGTATTGATGTGGACGGAGAGATGTAGCGAGCCTCCCAGCAGAGCAGAGTTATTGGGTTGATAATATGCTGTGGATCGACTAGCTGCAGTAATCTGTGTGTGTGTGTGTGTGTGTGTGTGTGTGTGTGTGGGGGGGTGTGTGTGTGTGTGTGTGTGTGTGTGTGTGTGTGT
>JAOVVB010070652.1:0-14011 GCA_028570985.1 Heterobranchus longifilis | reverse complement strand
AATAAAAAACTACATTAATATATATATATATATATATATTTAAAAGCAAACGTGTTAACAAGTATTTTCCAGATACTTTATTGAAAATGAAGGTTAAAGATAAAGAAAAGCTTTTCAAGATTTGTCTCAACAGGAAGTTGTGTTTAAAAACCAACGTGAAGCCAAAAAGGTCTAAAGTCACTGGAAGTCATCATTGAGCGAGCCTATAAGTTAGCACTGACTAATTATGTTCATTTAATGCTTTGGCACACTGATTATGTCATTTTTTGCACTTTAAAATACATCTAGGCCCAAGGCCGTAGCCATGGAGTCAACAGGGGGGGGAAAATCTGCCCAATAGCGGGGGTCTAGGATTGAACATATTTGAATATTAGGGGGTGAGGGGGTGTCCCAATATATTACAATTACGGCCATGTCTAGGCCATAGTATTACTACTAGTGGTGGTGGTGAAAGTAGGCCAATTAGATATGGAAACATACTATATTTCACAATCGCTCCTGTGTGGTTTTTATGTCCAGGTCGGCCACAAATTAAGTAAATGACGTGACAGCTGATCACAAGTGACAACTGCTACAGCGATGATTCAGCATGTAAAAGTGATAAAACAGGACTGTGGTGTCAGAGGATGAGTATGCACAGTTCCGTCCTGGCGGTTGGTTGACATACCTCTCATAGTTCCTCCAACTGCTCTTTATCTGCCAAAGCTCAAACAATTCTCTGAACAAAAACAAAACAATCCCAACGCCCTCTAGAACACATGACTTGATAGTTTGAATTTGTAAAGTCAACAACAATGATATGCATTTCACACATTTAAAGGAAAAAAAAACACACAAAAAAATTAGCTGGTACTGAAACTGCAGCTGCAGTAAAATTGCATAGAATCAATAGCCACTTTTCCACACATGCGCTGGCGTGGCACGTCAGCACAGCACGTCAGCATAACGTGGCAGGGATTTGCATTTCCATGACAACAGGACTACCTGCTTGAAGGTGTGTCTTCAGTGGCGTGGTTTCATGGTAGCTCCGTGTAGGCTATTTTGGCAATTTTTGTGTTTTTAAACAGTATGTTTTTTCCTCAGTATTCCTCATGACACAAATATGTAGGCTACTAGGCTACAGACATTCCTGTTCTTGCGTCTGGATGTCTGCTGTTAGAAGGATCAGCTGAAAACAGTGGCCTATAAAACACATTTCATTTCTTTTAAATTCGTCACTATAAAATGTGTCTTCATTGGCAGTAACTTAACACAGCTCCTACCATTAAAAGTGAACATGAAATGGTAAAATAAAGCAGATATCTGAAAGTAAAAACAGTGACACAGGAGAGAAACTAAACTTCAAACCACAGAGATTCAGTTAGAAGCTAAAAAGGTATTGAGTTGGCTGCGGCCCGAGTGGGGTTCGATTTGGTCCGACGCGGTTTGGCACAGCCCGGCGCGCTAAAAACTGGCAATGGAAAAGCAAATTAGCATGGCTCGGTTTGGCTCGGCACGGCCAAAAGTGCCAATGGAAAAACCTGAAATGTCTCATGTCGTCCCCCTGAAATAAGCAGTTCTTCATGTTGTCAGTCTTTCCATAAGTTATTAGGGTGCCTGTTTTAGTGACTCCCCACATAGCTAGCAGTTAATCACAAACCTCATCACGTTGGGGTTAAAAGCTAATGGGAATGTTGATGACTATTAGAAGTTGAGAAGTGGTCACAGTGTAGTCTCTGGGCGTATCATCGGCTGTTCAGTTCCTTAGAAACTGAATCACTTTCTATGGGGTTGATTAGAGTTGATGGCTGTGTGAGAGTCACACTCTCACAACGATGTTTGGGGTTTTCAGAATCATTAGAATGAACCCCCCTGAAGAGACTTGATTAGCATTTGTGAAGAATCCACTTTCATGAGATTAGCAGACTGATTTATTGACCGGAAACCTCGGAATGAGCAGGGGTTAGTCAGAAAGAGAGAAGATAAACTAAGAGATACATAAAAGCAGACATATGCAGATAGAAATATACGTAGGAGGAGAGAAGAAACAAAGACAAACACAAACAGGCAGAAAGGTATTTGAGCAGATGACAAATGATTCCTGCAGAACTACATTCTTTAAAAAAAAAAACGGTTCCCACACTGCCACAGAGGCAAACCACAGCCACCACAGTCTGTGACATGTCTTACTGAAGTTGATTACCTGCTAGGAAGTATAAATATGAATTTCGTAATGAAAATTGTGATGGTTCAATTTGCAAAAATAGTATCCTGCTGTATGTTTTCCAACAAGTCCTCCAAACCATACGACCATATAGGTCATATTATGTTGCGACCCTCGAATACCACCCATATGAGTGTTTCCTAAAATAGCGCCCCTAGTGGTGGAAATAAATAAGACCTATATGAATGTTTTTCACCCTCATATCTAAACATTACATTCACGGTTTTAAACATGCCATTAATGTTGTTAAAATGGACATTGTGGCGGAAGGTTTAGGAAAAAAAGCTTGGTAAGGTTAGAAAAAAAGGTCGTAGTTTGAGTTAAAATCGTGATATTTGAGACATTAAATAATTTCCGTTCATCCACAGCATGCAGTGGTGGAAGAAGTACTGCAATATTTTACTTAAGTAAAAGTAGTAATACCACAGTGTAGAAATACTCTGTTACAAATAAAGGTCATGCATGCAAAATCTTACTTAAGTAAGAGTACAAAAGTATTAGCATCACAGGGTACTTATAGTATCAAAAGTAAAAGTACTCATTATGCAGAATGACCCATTATAGAATAATATATTATAGGATTATATTTATTATTGCATGAATGTGTACATGATATTGTACATATATAAATAATTTGACTTGACCTGCATCACTGTAATGTTGCAGCTGGTAAAGGTGGGTATCTTAACCTATAAAATATAAAATAATTTATTAGTTGATTTATATTTTGGATTATAAATCTGAATCTGCAAAGTAACTAAAGCTGTTAATAAATGTAGTGAAGTAAAAAAAAAAAATACAATACTGGCTTCCAAAATGTAATGAAGTAGAGGTATAAAGTAGCATAAAATGGGAATATTCAAGTAAAGTACAAGTACCTCAAAATTGTACTTAAGTACAGTAAATGCACTTAGTTATTTTCCACCACTGGCGTCACGTCACACGGACGTCACGTACTTCTGATTGTTACAGCCACTTAAAAACAACTTGCTGTTTAACGCAACAGAAGTGTCCTCTTGGATGCCCTAGTTCTCTTCCAGCGGAGGATGTCCTTAAATTGAGAAGACACAAAGCAGTGACATACAGTAGGCTGGCCTACATGCTAGAAAACTTTTCTGTGCACTGGTGCCTCACTGCATGCAGCTGGTGCCCTTTTTATTTTATCTGCCCCTGCCCCTCAGACATTCTGAGTCCACCACTGTGCAGACACGCTTCTTTTAATTGGAGCCAAGATAACTATCTTTTTTTTAACAAGTTAGCCTATTTAAACAGTATTTGAGGGCTACAATCTTTTATGACAGGAATCAAAAGTTTAGACAATTTGGATGATTAATATAGAACTTGCATTACTTTGAAACGTGAGGAAGCTGATGGGCACGACAAAAATCTTTTTCATGTTCTTTATCACTCATCAGACATTTGCAAGATAAAACCTTCGTCGAAACTCCCCTCTCTCCGTCTTTTCTGTTGCAGGTGGAGATTAAAAAAAAAAAGGCTCTGCTGCGCACGGCGCGCCACACCTGTCCTATTTGGAGTCGTTAGGTAGACAAGCCACGCCCACTGTCAGGTTTCAGTCGGACTTGTTTTTAAGAGCAGCTGTTGGTGCTGTCAAAACTCAGTCGCTCCTGTCTAAATTACTACACTGAATCACACACACATCAACAACACAAACAGCAACAGCAGCAGCAGCAATCATGCCGAGGCGATCAGCGCAGGAGTGGATCCGGTTATCCCTGCGCACCCCTGGCATCCTGATCTTCGGGATGGTCATGGCTCCCTGCGGATGGATCCTGGACCTGACCGCCACCGTGGCCCCAAACTGGAGGACCCTCCACAGCCTCCCCAACACCCCCTCGAATGAGTTCCTCCAGCAGGGCATCTGGGACATCTGCAGGGCCACATCCACCAACTCGAGAGCGGAGTGCGGCCTGCTGGACACCACGTACTTCAACAACAAGATCATCGAGGTGGCCCAGGGTCTGATGGTAGCCTCCCTCATCGTGACCCTCGTCGGGCTGGCTGTGGCCATCCCGGGGGTCCGCTGCTGGAGGGACAGGCCTAACTGGACAGTGGCCGGCTTGGGGGGACTGCTGATCTTCCTGTCGGGCGTCATGACCATCATCCCCATCTCCTGGTACACGCACATCCTCAAGGACGTCTCGTCGGTGTCCCCCACTACAGATGTGCGCGTGGGCTACTGCATCATCCTGGGCTTCATCGGCGGGATATTTGAGATCCTGGGTGGCTTCGTCATGTTCATCGGGATCTGCCGCTGCTGCGGAGGGAAGAACCGGGGCGAGAGGCGGGTCGAGGACGTGACGCAGAACCGGTTCAGTCACCAGAAGCAGCCGGCGAGACGCGTGGACGTGCCGAGCCTGAACCGGCCCCGGAGCACCGCCAGCAGCAGCGTCCCTTACTCCAAGAACTCCCTGGATGACGACGTGTCCTTCCCCCGGGCCAAGAGCCCCGCAGCCCGGTCAGTCAACACCTCGTACAGCGGCAGACCGGGGGACGCAGACCTATGAGAAGTGTCCCACATCTGGGTCTCCGTGGAGACGCATGCAAAAAACTACAGGAGAGGAAAACGACTTGAAGACGGACATGACAATTTGCAAAAGGGACTGAGAGTGGGAAATAAGAAGCAATGGTAATTACTTTATAACACTATAAATCTACAAATCTAACCCACTTATAAGTAAAACTGTACCTATCTATAATATTCTGGAATATTGTAGTATTTTTTTATTTTAGGTTTGTTTACACATTTAAAAAAAATACAAATCAGGCCTAATGCATATATAACAGAAAATGTGAAAGAGATGTGCAAAACATCCTCAGAGGGGCTTGATCAGGGCACTCGCCAGTGCAGGGCTATTAGGCCTAAATAAATTGTTAGTTGATTAACTAACGAGTTTGATGACTAATTGCTTATTGATTCAATGACAGATCTGTAAAACTGAGTTTCTCTACAAAGAATCGTGCAAAAGCAGCACCACTTTAACTGTTTTACTGGAGATGTGCTCAGAATTTTCTTGGAAATAAGTACAAAATGAAATATGACTAATCAACTAAAGAAATCTTAGTCGACTGAGACCAAAACAACCGGTTAGTCGACTATTCAACTAAGAGAGGACAGCTCTAATGCCATAATCCATTATAAAAGGAGAACAAATATTAAAATGGTGGATAAAAAAAGAAAGACAAAAGATAAGATAGCACACACTAGCAGACATCCATATACAAGTACAACAAATAAATTAAATTAAATTAAATTCAAATGACTAATTATAGTTGTTTACACAGATAATCCAGAAGGATAACATTGTGGAGATAAAAAAAACAAACCTTTAAAGGCTGTAACAATATAGGACAGGCCTACTAAAACTGTAATACTGAATTATTTGAGACGATAAAGGAATATTGTAAGAATACTAACAGATCAAACAGCTTAACTATTATGAAATCACTGCAAACTCACTCAGACTCACTTCCAACACCTCTTTGAGTATTACATTGTTTCATCATTACAGTAATAGGCGACTTGAAGGCATATTACATTGATAATTGTGCTAAATGATGTGTGAACTAACAGAACTATATAGGGCGACAGTTTAATGCGAGAATCATTATGGGCTTAACTGGGTTATGATTAATTCTAACATCATTACAATACACGACAGGTGTACGCCTCAAGCAGCGCAGTAAAGGTAACGATGGGATGAATATTATATTGTGTGAAAATGGAAGTAAAGTGAATAATTTTGTATTATTGTAAGAGTGAAACATGGAGAGAAAACCTAAATTGTTGAATAAGCCTGAAGAAAAAATTATATTGAGTTGAAGTTGGCTGTTTTTTTACATTCTGCAAATTATGATGAACTCCATTTGTAAATAGTTATCATCTTTAAGGAAACTTTTGCATTTTTTTGTGTGTACATTGGCTATTTTTTCCCCTCATTTTTTAAAAATGTAAATACTGTATTCTTATGCACTTTACAATTATGGCCAACCTTGTAGGACAACAGGCCACCTGTTGAAAAAAAAAAAGCATCCCGAGGTGATCAATATTGTTCTAATTGCTCTGTGATACAAGTGCTGTTTATTAAATGTGCACTGTGTTTCCTAATAACACATGATTGAGTCATTTTTCCTCAACTTAATATAAAACATTTTAGATGTTACGGCAGGAGTGCATGTGAAGAAAACATATTTTAAGATATTGAATTTTTTTTAAGATCAGTGGAAATAGCTGTAGTTATGATGGTAGAAGAAAGGTTATAATAGAGCCTCTAGAATAAAAAATGTTCACATTTCTATCATCTGTGACCAGAAGTCATTATGAACACTATTCAAATACAGACACACTTTACAGTGATACTTTGCTTTCTTTGCCTCCCTGTCTGCTCAGTCTTCACTCCGTACTTGTACAGACAATGTCGCCCGACCGGTCTGAGAGGTTGGTTTCTTTCAGCATCTTGTCTAACAACATTACCTCTTCTGTTTAAACTGGCTTAACATCTCAAACAAGGCGACACTGTGGTGAACAACTGTCCCTCTATAGTGCCTGCAGAGTCTTTTGTTGTTAAATTGGCCTCTAAGAAATCACGGTGCAGATCTCCCTGCAGGACCTGTTGAATGCATTGAAATGTTTGTATGTTGTCTGACACTGCCATCAGCTGCTACAGATGTAAAAACAGGATGGAAACTAGAAACTGGAAAATATTTAAGTAGAAATACTGTTACTGTACTTATATTGAATCAACTCAAGAAATAGTACATTTAACAGCCAATTCTGACCACGGATGGATTACTGAACGGGCCTACCGACTCACAAAATGTTGCTGAAAAAAAGCCAAAATGATCACAAAGATATGCTAAATGACCACAATCATACACCAAACGACTACAAATGACCCAAAATGACAACAAAGAGACATAAAATAGACATAAGATACGCTAAACGACCAAAAATAGATGCAAAACCACCACAAAAAGATACAAAACTAAAAATGCAAAACAATCACAGAGATGCAAAACAAACCACAAAATGACCACAAGGAGGTGCAAAATTACTAAAAATAGACACAAAAACACCACATAAAAAGTAAAATGTCTAGAAATAAGATGCAAAACGACAGAGAAACCCCAAATTACTACAAAATGATGCAAAACAACTAAAAATAGATGCAAAACAATTACAGAGATGCAAAACGGCCACAAAATGACTCTTTGAGTTTGGATATTCCTATGTAGACAGAGTGGGGGGCCCGATGCATGTCTGTGCCCAGGGGCCCATTGTCTCATAATCCGTCCATGACCATTACTCACAGTAGTCAGCTGAAATGGAAAATCCTGCTGATTGGGAAATAATATGAGAAATATGGGCTTTTGAGTAATTATTCAGTTGGTACAGTGTACACATGTACCACCTCAGTCTTAATTAATTCTTCACACTCATGGTAACAATGGCATATGCACCCAGAAAACAAAAAAAACTGGCTTCTGCAGTATTTCAAGATGAGTGTTTCACACTCACAATAGCAGTGACTCATAAAATGACAGTTCAATATAGGTGGGGTCAGGATATATGGGGCGTTCAGGGAGTGACAAAAGACGTTCGATTTTATTTATAGTCTTAAAGTTGTATTTATAGGGCTGCTGAGAAGCTGTCTTCTGTCTGTCCACTCCCAAAAAGCTGCACTTCACACAAAGCATGACTGCAATGAGCACAGGAAAACATAATATAGGCCTATATTAAAGGGGTACTCCTTCAATTTAGTATTGCACTTACATGAAGTTGGTAGACTCACGAGAGATTGATTTAAAAAGGAATTTGCAAATTGATGCATCAGAGGCTGAAATATCCCAACTTTTCTCATTTCTAATTTGGGTCAAGCTCCAAATATCCTGGATCCTACATTTCCCATAATGCAACCAATAACACCTTTAATTAAATGTCCACATTAGAGTGTGGGTATTTGACCCGAGCCCAACGGGAGCCCTGAGGACCTGACGGGTAAGGCTGGGTTCCGACAAATATTTCCAAATGATGTTCGTGTGCGGCCTACTTATAGTTCTTCATGTTCTTTTTAGTGAAAATATAGTGTAAAATAAAAAGAAATGATGGGCCTACTGTCTGTGTTGAGCTACTTCTTGTTCAGTGCTGGGGTTTGTTATTTACGTGACAAAACAAGAACGGCAGGCGAGCTGTAACTAACAACAACTGCAGGACAGGGTGCACTAGTAAAAGCGCTTTGAGTGGTCGCAAAGACTAGAAAAGCACAATATAAGTGCAGTCCATTTAAAAGGTTGCTGTCTCTAAACCCAAGCCAAAATACCCCTGATGACATCACCAGGGTTATTTTATTAGACTTTAGAAATCTCCTCCACAGCCACAGGAGACATGATGCAACTCTTTTCACAGGCAGGTGAGACTCCTATAATTGTAGACTATTAAACCTACAGTTATGTAATGAGTGGAGTAACCAACAACATTAATTTTGCTTCTCCTTCCGGAAAACAAATGTGCAAAGCGTGCTCATTAATAGGAAAGTAGGTTAGTATCACCCGTCTGGTTTACCAGGTGAACAGTGCCTGGATAAAGCCTTACTTCCTGTCTCATTCTCAAAATCACTTCGCTACAGGAAACAACTGCAACAAATTCCAAGCTATCAACCTACACACTGGAAATGGCAAGCTTTGAAAATTTGGATCGTGCAATAAGGCAGGCCTGCTCTGTTCTTTTGGTGAATGATTGCCAAGATCTACAAAGAATATGTTTACAACACTTTTGTGTAGGTGTTCCTCCGAAACAGGTTCCCTCCTGATGCTATTTTTGCAGAAGTACTGTCACGCTCAGGATGGTTGTGATTGGCTTAAAGAAATTCAAACAGGCCTGAGGTTTTTTTTTTCCCCTGTGCAGGACTGAAAGCATACTGGATCCAGACCTTACTCCAGCCCTGTGGAGATAGGTCTGGGTACGCAAGACTAGTATCACCCTCATGGCATTCTTGTTTTAACAGATACATATTTTCTCCTGTTAGCTGGTCAGTCTGCATGAATGCAGATCAGTCATTCCTAGTCTCAGTTCCTGCTGAGTTTAGTAAACATAGAAGCTGATACTATCGTGTCACTGTTTCTTAGGAAGAGGCTAAAGAGGCAGCAGTGCATGTCTTGGTGTATGCAAAACACACAGACTGACAGCGGTCTGATGTCACTGTTAATACACACCGACACCCTTTAGAAGAACATATTAACAACTCAGTAATGATTTTAAAGTTACTTTGTATTATTATTTTTATTATTTGGATAACAAAAAAGATGATTGTCTAATGTTAATGCAACTCAATATTATCAGACTATTGAATAGTTTTTACTTATGGGACAATGTTGACAATGTAGCATAGCTGCAAACTGTAGCTATTGAAATAAAGTGCTACAATTTTTGTCTCGTCTTTCATGCGAAATCCTGCACAGCTGCAAATAATTCATGATAAGAAAAGTTGCATCTTTACTTTTCTAGCAAAAACCTGCAAAATCTTACCCAAGGTACTGACCAAGGCAGGATTTTATTTATACGAATCGGTGGCATTTATATATAAAAACATTGATTTGTTGGAATTGTGTACATTTTATTTGAAAGCTGGTGAAAATACAACACAGAGAACATAAAGTGTATGTGCAGTAAAGGTATTGTACATCTAAACATCTAAACTAAGTAAAAAAGAAATAGTTGCAAGTAAATATTCTGCACCGACCAGCAGTAGTCATATTTACAAAAGCTTCTGCTAAAAATAAAACACAAAAAGCTATTTGTAAAAGAATTAAATCTGGCTTTGGTTTACTGTGTCAAACGTTTATGACACGAGAGGAATTTTAAAATGAAGCAAAACAGGATCTGGGAAGGTGTGCGCACACATTTCAGTTTCGGGTTATTGACATAGGTCATTCTCTTACAGAAGTACCTTGTTTTCTCTTGGTGAGTACATTTTTCAGGACCAGGGAATATCAGATGTAACTTTTAGGTGCCAGATTAGACTCAAGATAAATTATTGTGTGTAGTCAAATCTACAGAAGCCCTAAAGGGCCATTTTTAAATGCAGTTTTCTCAAAATAACAAGATAATTAACTTGTGATCTTGAGAAAACAGCATTAAATAAATGTTTGGATCCATGGCTGTTTAGGGTTTCTGTACAAATCAACAGTGAAGTCGTAGTTTACTGAGGACTACTACTTTTGTAATTATCTCAAATACACTTTATGTCTTTTGTCAATTTCCCCAATGGTGCTTTTTAAGATGTTTTTTTATGATGCTCATGTTTTTATGTTTTATGTATGGTTGTCGATGTTTTTTTTATATTTCCTCTGTGCAAAGAAAATTAATTAAAGGTTTCATTCATAAAATGAGATGTATATATTTCAAAAAACTTGTCAAAGGTGTGTATGTGTCATTCTTTTGTCACCCTGATCCATCACTTCCTACAGATAAGAATGACACACTTTTCAGCTATTTACAATCTGTTTATATACTAAAAAAAACATGCTAAGTGCCCAACACATTCTCCTACAAATGAGACTACAATCCAGCATTTTTGCACATGATTTCATGAGAATGTACATGCAGTTGACAAAATATCCAGTCATTAAAAAGGCAGTGCTCAGTAGTTACATACAGCTTTCTGATACATGTCTGATTACACAAAGTATTGTGTAATCCAGCAACACAAAAACAAAGATATAAAGGATCATAAAAAAGTTATGTGCCTTGCAAATGGTTATCAAGAGTTAAAAAATGCTTATAAAATATAATAATTCAGTCAGTAGTGTACAAAATAAACAAACAATACAGCACAAAAAGCACTTGATTACTCAGTAAGGACCGATTAAAGATTAAAGACCTCATCCAAAGGTATGACAAATCAAATCTGGTTAAAATCCCTGGTTTACCACATATAAAGTGGATTGCTGTGGAAACCATTTTTGGTTTGCAACACGTGTATGAACTCAGTTTTTCAGTGTTAAGTACAAAAACATGGCAGTAAGAATCTTTCACTGTCACTGTAGCAGCCACCTCTGCTTTCTCTGTATTTAAAGGACGATTCTGCTCCGTCAAAGGCAGCAACAGATAGGTGAACATTTGCATTATTTGACTACATGTATAGTGTTTGACACAACCAGCTTATCTATATAAACCATCTTTTGCACATCAAGGAAGTAGATTGATCACAAGTATAGACAGACCCTGACATTTCTCACTGTGCAGTCAAACTGCGAACAACATCATCATTTAGAGTGACAAATTCAATCAGGGTGTGGAAATTTCTGTTTATGTTTAATTGTTGATTAGTGCTATAATATTAGCCTCATTAAAATTCTATAAATAAAACTATGCATATTAAAGCGAATAAAAACTGGTGATGGATACAGAATTATACAGGAAATCTAAAACATTTTTATTGCACTAATAAGGAAATAATGGTAGTGATAAAACCTCATTCCCAAACTGATAACAGTTTGGGAACTTAACTGTTATCCCTCAATGTATGCTGCTGAAAACAGATATCTTAAGTCAACAACAGCTTAAAGTCGCTGCTGTGTTTGCAAGGGAAAGACTCAACGCCTCAAATCCATCTCAATAAAACACCAGTGTTATACACATGCCTGTGTGTAAGTCAGTCATCTATTCCCTGTCTAAATTAAAGCTAGAGGAGGCAGAAATCTGGAAAAGACAAAAAAAAAAGTCAGAATTTGAAAATATCCTTCCTGCAGCTTTCCCCTCTCTGCCCTAAGCCCCTCCCACCAGACGGGCATGTGCACGCGCTTCATAGTAACCTGTACGATTAGTCATTCATTTCAATCATCCTGATGTCGTTATAGCATTATAGCGCTATTACAAAATTGAAGTTAATTAATGATATCCATCCTATAGCTTCTCACCCATGACGGTCACTGATGTCTGCGCCTATCTGATGTTCGGCGTTAGTACACCTGTCGGCAATTAAAAATATTACATCTTTGGAGGCCCATGTCCAGTTTTCAAACAGGTGGCTATAATACCTTCAGATCTACAAGCCAAATGCCAACTACACAATCATCTGCACAAAGATAAATGAGCTGCTACTGTAACTGAATGCAAAGAAAACACATTCGCTAACCATTCAGAACTACGGGTATCTAGAAAAATTAGCTTATCTTTGTGTCTGACTGTATATTATATACACTACATTTCATCTTTTGAATCTTATTCACTATGTAGTGTTTTGTGTTAGTTCAGCAGCTCTTTTTGACACATACAGTAAACAGCCAGCGGATGGCACTCTTACCCTTTACCTTCAAAAATGGCCGACTTACAGTCGATGATGTCACATTCCCATTTCCTACTGACATGTTTTATTGTGTTTACAGGGCTCAACAATAAGGATTGCCTGATTGCCTGGGGCAAGTAAAATGCCACGCCGGGGTAGTTAATCGGGCAAGTGATAAAAACAGAATTCCTTTTTTTTTTCCAGAGCTGATGATGGAAGTAGCTAAGGAGTGAGTCATCTCACTTCCTTCTCATCTCTGTTGAGAGTTAACCATTAACTTAAAAAAAAAAAAATTAAAGTTGAACCCTGGTTTATTGTCAGACTCTACGTCCGTCTGTCTTTTTTAGGTTACTTTGCAGTGGTTGCCAATGCTGGAATTGCAACTTTTTCTGCAGGTTTTTTCTGTCATTGAATCAGGCTTTTACCATCGGAAGGTGGTAATATGGCCGGGGGGTGTTTAAGGTTATATTTTTCCATCATCAAATGAAAAACATAATTACTACAGTGGAGTTGTGTTACTGTTAACCCTGTTAAAGCTCAGTTCATCAGTTCAGTATTTGAGTTTCTGGGATGTTGCAGCATCAGTCGTAGAGGAGCAGCCACAAGTCAGCCATCAAGAACAGTAGACTTTTTTTTCTTTTTACAAAATTCAACAAACTGTGCTGTAAGCGTGCTGCAGAAGAATGCTGATGGAAGCTCAAGAGTGTCACTGGCCACAATGTCATGCTTGACCTGGATGAGAATGAGAGATTAAGTAATGTTATTTCATCAGTTTTGTCTTAATTAATGGTGACAAAAAAGTCCACATTTAGATACATATTTAAGGTGTCAGCAATCTGTGAGTTAAAGGTACCCTGTGGAGTTTTTAACCACTAGTAGCGCTATGGAGCATTGTTTTTAAATTAAGAGTTTTATGTATAGTACATTTCACTTCCTGCCACATTACACAGTTGGTGGCAGCAAGACACCAACAAATGTCCAAATAAATCCAGTGAAGAAGAAGACTGCTATCAAGAAAACAAGAATGTAAACAATGTAGCTATTAGAATATTTTAAGGTTACACACAATGCATACACAAGAAAACTCTACAGGGCACCTTTAGTTTCACAAGTTATTTTGTTTTGAGGTGTAATTTTTCCTTTAGAAAATTAAATATTGAAATTAAATGATGATACTTTAAAGGTAGTGTGTAGTTTTTAGCTGCATGTAGTGGTGAGGTTCTAGATTGAAACGATTGAAACACTATCCTGCCCACCCCTCCCTTTTGGAGAAATGCACAATCTATAGTGGCCTCCAGGGACAAGAAGCTAATAGAACAGATTTTGGTTGCAAACATTTCACAAACAAAATGCTCTTCTATGTTTTCCTACCGGTGCATTTCCAGCAGGAGCCCACTAAATTTAAAAAGGCAAAAGGCCCGTTCTAGACAGGTTTGTCCATTCTGGGCTCCTGTAGCTGCAAGATGGCCGCCTCCATGGAGGGAGACCCGCTCCCCATGTAGAT
>JAOVVB010070643.1:0-14011 GCA_028570985.1 Heterobranchus longifilis | reverse complement strand
ATCACTAAACAAAAACAAAGAAATTTGCAAGTGACCCCAAACTTTTGAACGGTAGTGTATATATATATATATATATACAAGCTCATAATAGAATTCTATAATACTAACTCATACAAGTCTGTGGTTCGTCATGAACAATTCATGCATAATATGTTTTTTTTTTACTCTGTAAAAATCTTTCAGAAGCTGGATTAGAAGAAGATCAACCTCTTCAATGGTAAAAAATAACAATCTGTATTTATTTTATTGTAAGCTACTGCAGATTGATTGGGCAGTCATATAATTTCAAGTGACATTTTATCATCATCTTATGAATTGTTGTTTCCTGTGGAGGTTTTACTGACGCAGAGGAAATATACACTGTTCTAAGAACCAGGGGGAGATTAATTAGTGTAATGGAGATCAATGGTCTGTATAAGGCAGGGTGAGTACAACATGATGGAAATGTGTCTAAGACTATTTTTTTAAAGGAACTTCACAACAAAATACTGCTGCAGGAAGTGAAATCATTACAGAAAATCATTTGTATCACAAACTGGCTGTTTACTGGAAAATAATCGAATGTTTTTTAATTAATGTTTTTCCATTTTACAGTTGCACAAGTTACACAACTTGGCTAATGTGTAAGCACATGAATCACTATTTCTGCTGTTTTTAACAATGTCCTTATGAATTAAAAGTCTTCACTACGAACACAATCATATTCAGATCATGAAAAAGAAAAGGAGCATCTAACAAGGTAAAACAACAAGAGGTGTTGGATCGAACAGAACCAGATTTCAATTGAACCAAATCTGTAGTGATTGTGATAATTAAAATTAGGACTAATCATGCAGCACAAGGATAAATATACAAAACTCTCATTAAAGGTTTATTTATTTCAATGCTTGAGGTCTTCTCATTCATACTGCATTAGTCCTTTTCCCTTTTTACATTGGCGTCTGCTTTTATACTTTACGTCTGACATCAAAGGCGATGGATTAGACACGCATGCCTGCAAAACCCCATCTCAGACACCTCTACTCATGCAAAACCTAGCAACCTCAGAGACGTGACCCTCATGCGGGTGATTTGCATAATGAGACTGGGGAGATCAGGAAATCGACTCGAGCAGCTGCATAACCCTTCCACTAAATATAAGGAACTTTTACATGATGTACTGTATAATTTAATTACACTTTATTTTAATTACGTTCATTTTGGTGTGTGGCCCCAGGAACTGTGAGCGTCTAGTACCTACAAAAAGTAGGCAAAAAACACAGAAAGGAATATCCCATCTACAGCACGCAGTGATTCTGGATTAGGTCTGGATACAACATGTTATGAAGTTGAGCAAATAAATAAACAACATCGACAACCATAATGAAGCAATATACAATGGTGAGTCCGAAATTATCCACACCCTGGCTGTGGAATGTATTTTAATTAACTTTTTAGAAAAAACAAAGTACATCATAATCTCCTTGCTTTTAAATACACTTTGTCCATCCGTCAACAAAGCTTCTGTATGCCCTCATTATAAAATGTTTTAAACTGAGCTGCGAGCACCGCTGTTTTCACTTTTTCATCAAAAATTAATCTTCATCCTTGTAAGCCTGCTTTCAGGGGACCAAACAGGTCAAAGTCCGATGGAGCGAGACCAGGACTATAGGGAGCATTTCTTAACATCTCAAACGATGTTTTTGCAGAGTGTCGACAGTGTGGGCAGATGTGTGTGAACGTGCATGTCATGTGCGATCACAACGCACTTGGATAGCAGTACTCTGAATTTACTCCATAGTTTAGGCTTTAGCTCTTTAATAAGCATCTCACTATAACGAGCACTGTTGATCGCTGGACCTTTTTCCTGATAATGTTAATTGTCAGACTGATGGTTGACTTTTGAACTTTTTCTTGGTCGGCGATTGAAGATGTTTCCGTTCCATACTTTTTTTCTCAGGCTCGTAGTGGTGAATCCATGTCTTGTCACCAGTAATGACTGTCTTAAATAAACTTTCACCTTTTTTAGAGTATCGGTCCAAATTTTGTTTGCAGATATCCAAACGCTTGTTTATTCTCTTCCGTAAGTTGTCACACCTTCAGACCACAAAAAACTAATCACAAGTGGGGCATCCATTTTTACCTGCGCCACAGTCACAAATGCACTGATGTAACACATTCACACCTGCGCAGCAGTGCCTGGGCCAGACAGGAGCCCTGAATGGGAAGCGCTGATACTGTAAGTCAGTGAGGCAATCAGAAGTTATAATATAATCGGAGTGTGGATCATTTTTGACTCGCCCTCATATATTTAAACAAACAGTAAAGCATGAATAAAAGTGGCAGGTTTTTTACCACGGCACTTAAAACTTCTCTCCACATTACACATCATTACCCGTTTTAATAACGCCAGACTAACGGTGATCAACTTAAACCCTGTGCTCCCGGACTGCGCTCTGTGGCGCGTGGGAAAGAGGGAGGGGGCCGTTATGACTCACTGCTGATGTGAGTTAAGAATCGGTTTACTGAATCGATTCGTTCGGATCAGAATCGATTAAAAGATTCAAGCTGTACGAGTCAGCACTCAGAATGAACAAACTGGCGTGTTTCTTGTTTGACATTGTTGATGCGCTTCGAAAAGGGTACTGTATGATGAGATAAGTTATTGTGATCCTTATTGTGATCATACTGTTTCATTGTATAAACCGGTGACTCTGTCTACACAATAATACCAGCTCAGCAAGATTTCCAATGTTTTAAAATGCCATTATAGCTCAGCATTAATTATAATGAATTAAGTGTATACACACACACACACACACACACAAGTGCAAATATGAAATTTCAAACCCTTCAAAGGTACAATTTCGACCCTGTATGCCAAGAACTAACATCTGCATGATGACATAAAGTGTAGCTAAACATATTACTAACACTTTATGCTTCAAATCTGTTTCAATTGCAGTCACGTGATCCCAAATCAAAGCATTGATAATCTTTCCAGGAAGTCATGCCTGCCACAGATAGCATCACTAAGCCAAATAATGATGAATCACTCTCTAAATTTACCCTCACAGATTTTACTGAACACAAGACAAGAGACCAGATAACAGTGTGAGCAACAGTCATTTCATGCTCCTGCTGTTCCTTACAACAATTTGAGCGCATTGATCAGTCTTATTAGTGATATATATAGTGATACAGTCTTCATGTCTTTTTTTTTTTGTAATATTTGATATTAAACTATAATTTAGACAAATCTAAACATTGTTTAATTAAGCATAATATCAGGGTGTCTGCCCTCATATGGTGTGACATCCTCATGCACAATGACTGGTCCTGAATTTGTAAACCTCCCGAGGAAATGGCGACTGGTTCGGTTTCAAAATAGGTCTGACATCACATGCACATGCTCTATAAACATACTATGAACACACCACAAATAACACAATAACACAGTTGCATGTAATAATAAAATATTTTGTGTGTATTTGTTTTAATCTGAATTAATGTTAAAATAATAATATATGATTAATATAAGATTGGATACTTCTTCCGGCATAGGATGGTGATATTTGTCATTGTGATACTTTGATTAGAAGAACAAACAGTTTAAAAAAAAGTACCAATTAAATAAATAAATTACAAATATCACGTCGTAAGTTTCATCTCTATATGAATACAACAAAAATTCAGATAGAGATGTCTGGGGTAAGGAAAAAGAAAACAAAAAAACAAAACAGACTCCCATTAACTAAATGCATTAACTGATGCCTTTAGATTTTATAAAAATCATATTAATTACACAAATACTAAACTTTCATGTAATTCTAATAAACTTTTTGTGTATTTATTATACCCCCCCCCACAATGTTTGTAATTGTAATGTAATATTTGTTCTTCTACTCCAAGTATCATACTTGTACTAAATAAATAAACAATTTTTATGCCTAAAACTTTTGATTCGTTCATGTCTGTGAATCGATTCACTCTGAAAGAGTCGCTCGGAAAAACGAACCGATTCAGCGCTATGACTCACACAGCCGTCGCGTGAGCGTAGAATCTGATGGAACCGTTAGAATTCAAACTTAAAAAAATAAACCCAGCGCGCGTGAATAGAAATAAAACCGCATCGTATCGCTGTGTGCTGTGATGCCGAGGCTCGGGCAGGCTCTCAGCGCTTTAACCTAACCGAACATTCTCATAACACAAATCACTGATGCAGGCATTAACCGTTAACGTGTTCCTGTGTTTGTGTGTGTGTTTACGTGTGTTTACGTGTGTGCCATTATTTTACTTACATTGTCAGTTAGAATAAGCCTGAAGTCCTGGTGAGCAGCTGTGTATTTGGCTTTAGCCGCTATAGCCCGGGAGATAAGACATTTTATATTTTATATTTCTTTTGACGCAAAAACAGAGCTGGAAAAGCACGACTTGGTTTTTGACTTCTCGTGAAATAAACAAGACAGCCAGGCAGCGCGTGCTCCTTCGCTTTTGTCGTCACGCGGCTGAAACCTTCAGAGCTTTAAATTCGTTGGCATGACGCTCCAGCGCGAGCGCTTCGCCCGGCTTTTTTTTTTTTTTCCGCGCTCAGCAGACCGGGTCCTAGTGCCGACAGCACCAATTCCGAAACCACGCATCAACAGGTTGCAAAAGATTTGACGTGCTGCACTGTCTGTCCTGAAGTTACCCGTACACACCTCACCGCAACCGGTGTTATGCGCTAAAAAGCCCCAAGTGGTTAGCACTGTCGTGTCGCCTTGCACCTTCAGGGTCGAGGGTACAAGTCCCACCTCGGGTCTGTGTGCATGGAGTTTGCATATTCTCCTTGTGCTTAATCCAGTTTCCTCACAAAGACATGCAGATTAGGCTAATTTGTGTTCCCAAATTGCCTGTAGTGTGTGTGTGTGTGTGTGTGTGTGTGTGCCCTGTGATAGATTGGCACTCTGTTCCATGTCCCCTGGAATAGGCTTCAGATTCCCCGCAACCCTGTATACAGAATAAGCGGTATAGAAGATGCATGGATGGACAACTTTACATTTTTATTATGATCAAATACTACATTATTATTATAATGAGCCCTAGTCATGTGACAGCCTTCATGAACATTAATGAAAAAATGGCATATTGACGCATTTATTTTGATAAAATAATCAATTAATGACTAAATATGTTTTTTAATGGTATCTGTTTAGGCAGTCATTTTCATCTACAACACGTCTCGCTCACTCATCATCTATACGGCTTTATCCTGTGTACAGAGCATGAGGTGGGGTACACCCTGAACAGGGAGCCAGTCCTTCGCAGGGCACACACACACTCACACACTCATTCACATACCACAGGCAATTTTGGAGATGCCAATTAATCTAAAAATCAGCCTAACCTAAGGACTAATGAGAGTAGTCTGGACCGAGAGGAAACCAGAGTACCCGGAGGAAACCCACCAAGCACGGGGAGAACATTCAAACTCCATGCACACAGAGATGGGAATCGAACTTTTCCCAGTGCTTGGTGGGTTTCCTCCGAGTACTCCGGTTCCCTCCCACAGTCCAAAGACTTGCAAATTAGGCTAATTGACATTCCCAAATTGCCCGTAGTGTGTGTGAGTGTGTGTATGTGTGTGTGCCCTGCGATGGATTGGCACCCTGTTCAGGGTGTACCCTGCCTTGTGCCCTAAGCCTCCTGGGATAGGCTCCCGGCCCCCCTCAACCCTGAATACAGCATAAAGCGGTATAAACGATGAGTGAGAGTGAGTAACATACTTATTTGCAATAATTATTATTTTTTTAATATGCTGCTAGTTTAAAAAGATAACAAACATTTTAAAAACAAGTCATTTTAGCACATAACACCCGGCATATGTGCATTGCGCCGCTTTACTGTTATAATTATCCCCACCCTTCCAGGAGGGCTTTATACTAGAATTTGGCTATGGGGATTTGAAATCATTCAGTCACACCAGAGCATTAGTGAGGTCAGACAAGGATGTTGAGTGAGAAGACCTGCAGTGCAGTCGTCGTCCTACATCAGGGTTATTCAATCTTATCCAGAAACGGCCAGTGTATGTGCAGACTTTCATTCCTGCCAAGTATATGCCACCCCTGATAGTTTGTTGAAAGCCAAGAACGAGAATATAAACTGATGTGGCTTCTGCTTGGTTGTAATGAAAGCTTCAACCCTTACTGACCCTTTCTGAATAACACTGGACACACCTGTTCTACATCATCACAAAGGTGTTCAGTTGAGTTGAGATCATGGCTGAGATCCATTTAGGCCATTCATTTTTTTTTTCCAAATTTATGTCCTTGGTCACCCATTCGATTGAAGAAATTCTGATGCTGGAATCCATAGATGCCAAACAATAACGTATGTGCATTTTGTAGATTTTATTATTAATGATCCTGAATTATTCTGGATAATTGAAAGCCAAAGCATTAATTAGATAAGAAATCCTGAGCAAATAAATAAATATGCATAATTATGCATGGATTATAGACAAATTATATTGATTGATATGCCTTGATGACTCAAAAATCACCTTTTCATTTAGAGCCAAGTATACTGGTTAGGTTTAAAATGATCTCCATATAGCCAATTTGTTTTGGCACAAATTTTAAGTTTTGGGTTATTTTTCCCCCTAATAGACTCTAGTACAATTGCAAAAAGAAAGTGATTATACTCTGAATCAACCCACTTGCAGAAAGTGCACTCAACACATGATGTGTTTTAGGTTACATGCTGCTTGTTTTAGTAGATGGATGCTGATTGTCAATTGGTGTTTCATAATTTCCTCAAAATGTACAACATATAAATACTAAAATTGGAATTTTGTTCCTACTGTCATTATTAATATTATTAAGTATAACATGTTCCATATATACTGGCAACTACATACAGTATATATTCAGCTAGGCCACAGCCTATACCGTTTGGGGAACATCCGCTTGTCAGACCTGATCAAGTATGACAGGTGAGACACTTTTATAAGGTGAAACACTCCACATCCACTTGTCTGATGTAGAATCTAACACTGAAGCCAGTGTTGATCAACACTGTCTTCAAGCATCTATCAGTCTTACGAATGAGGAAGCACTGACCATCAAGTGTGCAGTGGAGGAGCCATCCCATCATCAGACAAGACATCCCATCACCCTCATTAATGAGTTATGCGTCCTCTCAAAGAACAACAAATCATCAAGTCTGGCCTGTGAGTCAGCTCTAAGAAGGCAAGGAAAATGAAGTTTAATCTCATGGGGGATTATCATTGCCATGGATCAACACTACAAACAGCAGTGAAAGTATCATCCTGGACAGCACCCAAAAAACAAACAGGAGCACACCCAATCGAGCAGGAGCATGGCACAACAACTTCTTACAGAGCAATAGCCATGCTACTGAAGTGGCTACTGAAAACAAAAAATGTAAAGGGGTGGATGCCCAAATAGATTGCAAACAAACTGTGCACAGAATCTAACTATGAAACTGTGCAAAGCAAAAGTATAAACAAAATGCATAAGTATCACTAAAAATTAAGTGTCATAGAAATCATGATATCAAATATTTTTATCTCAGAGCCAAGATCCCCCAAATTCATTGTCATGACAATTGATTAATATCATTGTGATTAAGGAGACATCTCTGGAAGGATCCAAGAAGTTGTTTAAAATGAAGGGAAGGAACTTGATATAGCATTCAACAGCCAGGTAACAGAATGTTTAGATCTCTGATAGCGTCATGTCCAGTGACATTGCCCTGGCATTGCAGACCTGAGTCTGTGTGCAGTTGTTTAGTTGTGAGGGGTGCATACCAACATACCTACTGTATGTATGCATATACAGCACATATACATCATACAATTATGGGGCCAGGCTCCCACACCAGACAGGCTTATGAATGATAAGTGAATTCTTGGGGATTCATTGTCACGACGCATCAAATTCAGCTCTTTTCTAAAGTTAGGATATGTTAATTGCGTTAATATCACCTACACTGTGTGTGTGTGTGTGTGTGTGTGTGTGTGTGTGTGTGTGAAAACTAGTTCACAAAAAGTGTATTTCTCCTTGCTGAAACCTGGTCTCTCATGCTCTCTTCACATCTCAATCAGATTTTACTCTCTTTTAGTGTCAGATTGGTTTGTTTTTGTAGCACAGTTTCACACTGTGAATACTCATGTTGACAGAGAGAGACAGAAAGAGAGAAAGTATCGAACTGGAGTTTGAGTCATTGAAAATTCTATTTGTGCACATGCTAAAAGTAGAGGTTTTCCATTTAAGTAAGGTAAAAATATTGAGGGACTCATTTGTATATTATTGCATGCCCAGCTTTGATATATATTGCCTCCTTTTCAATTTGTCCTGGCTGTGACTCTAACCTTTATGTCTACTCTATGTTTCTCTTATTCCACATGAAAAATGCAAAAACACACTGTGAAAAGTATGCCAAACCAAACCATCAGGTGGCGATATAATCCTAACCTTAAAGCTATGTTGAAAATTCAGAAGCTTGAAAAAAATGATCAGTGAGTATGTCATGCCCTGGTGTCAAACACAGGAGACATGGTGTGGGTGGCGCACACACTTACAAGCCAAAATGTCATTTCTTTTCTGTCCATATGCCAACTTCTGAATATCTTCACCCAGGAAGGATCTTTCCAAACGATCCAAAACGGAGTTTGTGTATGGATGAAATACATGGAAAATCCCTGTTTTTAAAAAAATACCCGTGTGGATAAGATCTTTGAGGTCCATTGGGATAGGAATCACGATGCCTCATGCTTGGGGGAGGATGAGCAGTTGACATTATTGACAATAAATAATTATATTGATTTCTAACATTTACTCATTATAAATTCATGACTTACTAAAATATTTACTGTATAATGGTAATAACATATTATACATGATACTGTTGAAATACCAAGATGGCAATATGTGCCCCATATATACGTAATTAACAAGAGGTATGACTCATGCAGACTTGGAGAACGGAAGGAACTAGACAGTTTGATAGAGATACACTGATGGCAATCATGTACCATGGAAGTTCATGAGGAGGTCATTGGCCCATTTGTGGTCATCCCTGCCACCACATTTCCTCACTGAAAGTCCTGAATGTGTGGACCGACATTGCGCCTTTGTCTTCTAGTGAGGGGATGGAAGACAGTTAAGTAAGAAAGACAAGGTAAAGATAATTATATGCAAGCCAAAGATGATTTTTTTTTTAAATGAAGGAAGACAATTTTAGCAGTAACAACAGAAACAGAGGTGATCAATAATCATAGATTAGATTTTTCCCTTTTATCTCAGTGTGACCTGTGAATGTCAAACAGCCAAAGGTAAGAAGGTGTTGGTATAGTGAGTTTCAGGTAAGAGTGAGTCTAATGGTGTAGGAAAAAGCTATGAAGAAGGAGGAAGTGGATGTCAATCTCAACAAAGAAAATATTGCTGGCAAAGATGAAAGCACAGTAGAAGATAAAAATAAGGAGGCAGGATTTTTGAAGTTTCTTTCATACCCTTGCACTAAAGTTTGCAATGCACTTGTGTATTCTTCTTCTTTTTTTATTGTTGTTATTATTATAATTAGTAGTAGTATTAGGAGGAGGATTTTTTAAACTGTGGTTAAAATCGTACCCTGCTTGTCCTTCCCAAAGAAAAGATTTCCAGAAGCATCCTTATACACTGCCTGGGCCAAAATGAATAAATAAATGCAATTTTAATCAGTCACCTTTAACAATATGGTGGCCAGCACATAGGCTATGTGAAAATGATTCCTCATGCTCCCAGGAGCACATTCACAGTTTGAGTCTTGGAATATGCCTGTGCCATCAGGGAAGGAAACCTCCACAGATGTGATAACGTAGTCTTTCAGTACATTCAGTTCATCAGCTGACTTCATTTTATTGCCAGACAATGTTGCTGAGACTAGACCTCATCAAATGAAGCGACCCCAGATCATAACACTGCCTCCAGAAGTTTGTGCAGTGGACACAATGCATGATGGGTCCATCAACTCAAACGCTTCCCTACTTACCCTGACAGGTCCATAGCTCTGCAATAGTGTCGATCTGAACTCATAAGGCCATATGACCTTCAATCTTTATGCCCCTATGCAAATTGAAACCTTTTTTTGGGTAATTGTTAATTGTTAAGTAGTCTAGATTAACAAGTGGAGTGGAGTGTGGTGGGATAAGCTCTTACTTTCAGCATTAAACATAGCTGTTTTTTTTTTTTTAGTTTTTTTTTTAACTATGCAACTGTACTAACTGTTTAAGCGATCCCCATTCATGATTTTTTTTTTTTCGACCACATTTTTTGATCAAAGCTGATGGTTCTGCACTATCCCTACAGGGTTTGATAATGTGTTGAAGGGTAACCCAGTTCCTGTAATTTCAAATCTCCTTAGAAGATTCATTCTTTAGAAAACATTCTTTGTTTTATGCAACCCAATAATTTGCCCCTTCTGGAGTTTACAAATGCACAGATCGCGCGCCCTCCTCTGGGTGTTATTAAACATACGTGCTGGTCAGCTGACCTAAAGTGAAATCACATGACCAGCACGAGACACACGAAAACTGGAAACCGGAAGAGATTTCCCAGACGCTGGCTGTTTGTCGGTAAGCATTATATATATTTAAACATTTAACTGTGTATTTTACTATAATTGTGATTTGGTTATTTATTTGGTGTAACAAATGGTACCATACAAGCGTAAATATGACGTATACCACTGTAACGTGTGCATAATAGTGTAAAGAGCTGTATTAGCTTGCTAGCGAACTTGTTTCCGTTACGTTTTCGTAATTATGTATTAGTAAGTCACATATGGATGTGTATAACAGCGTAAAGAAGGTTTTGCGTTTAACTGGAAAACCTCAGACAGATTGCAGATATAATACTATTTTGGCAGTTATAGAGGTTATATTATCAGCAACTTGAACAGCACGTCCTAATTATTAGTGATGAATTATATAATAAAAAAATAATTTATGTATTTATTAAATATAATGGTGTGGCGTGTAAGATAAGATTTGTTCTTATCACATGTTTTAGATTGAATAAACCGTCATTCCCACGCCAGCCTCTTTAGCTCCAATATCCCTTAAGTCTAATTGAAATAATCTGGATTAGAGATTTCATCTTTACTATTTACACAGATGCTAATCTGATAAACTGTGCAATTATATGCTTAAGTTCTTTGACATGAGCAAAGTGGTTCTATCGGCTGTAAAGCGTTTACAAGTAGTTCTTTAATCCAAACATTGAGTTAATTAGGCTTCCCTTGTTTTCTGACAAATCCTGCCATCTAGGTTATGATCAGTTGTAAGAATTTAGTTTCATCTGTGAATGTTTAGATGCTTTAGTAAATGTGAAATGGAGAGCAAATCAGAGCTCTGTCCTCAGCGAGAGACCCATTCTGAAAATAAACACACATGGGAGAAAGTTGTTTTAACACAGTTTGCCAATAGAGAATGGAGACCAAATTTCTTTCCAAAAAACTCATCAAATCAACTGATGTTACCTCCACATGGTGCAAATGTGTGCAGAATGCTGACAAGAGAGAAATGAACAGATCAATTATTTACATGCATAATAATTTACTTAATCTATTATTTATCTATGGAACAGATTATTAGACTTTTACACGCCCCCCATTTCCGATTGAAAATTAATTCCGATTAGGCTGGATCAGGTCAGACTGTTCTGACTGTGCTTTTTTAAAACCAGTTATTAGTGGAATAATGGAAGGGTCCTTGTAAACGCACCCTATTTTGTCACTCTTAAAGTTAATACAGTAAAAATATTGCAGCCTGTCACGAATATATCTCTGTCCTGATGGCTTCAAAGGCAAAAAAAGGTACTAAACTTATACCATATTTTATCATTTCCATGAAAAGTTAATAATGGTCCCCCAGTGGTTGTAAGTGTTTATGCTTCAGCTGAAATAACCCTTGGATAATGCACTTTTTTTTATACTTAAATCTTCAGTTTCACTCCTCAGTCATACACAGTTTGATATGACGTGAAATTTTATATGACCGCTGATGATCTAAAACTAAAAGCAGAGTTTTCAAATAAAGTTTTGAAGTTATAAGTAGTATGTAAATGAGCTAGTGCCAAGCCCAGCCCAGCCCAGCCAGAGAACTGCAGAGCTGAGCCACAAGACAGGGAAGGCTTTTCCATATATTAGGTCACATTAGGGGGAAAAATCTAATTGGTTATTTAAATCCTGGCCAAAGCAGAAATGTCAGAAGAACATCAAGCAGGAAATGCATTTTTCTCATATTATTTTGTTTGTTTGTACACATCAAAAATGACTAAAAAGCATAATGGATGTGTTTGGTTTAGCATTTTTTTGTTGTTGTCCCTTTGAGATTTTCACATGTGCATGAAATAAGACACATACAATGCTTTTTATGACTGTAAAGATGTGAGATATATATTATGCAGCCATATGAAAGTAAAATGTTTGCTGATTCGACTTATATTAGACCTAGGATAAAAAATTTTTGCATACAAATATATGTGAAGTGTGTAAAAAAGGCAATTATGTGATTTTCATCCATCAATCAGCTGTCCAATGTAAACTCATTGCACATCTTTGCAGAATCTGTTAAATCTGTTTGCTTGCGTCTGCTCGTTTCTCCCTTAAATATTATAATAATCATTAGACATGTACCGAGTGCAACTTTCCAAAATGTCTGTGGAATAACTGCATATTAAGAAAACAATTTAAATGATTATGCATGTAAAAAAATTATTATGCATGTATTGTGTCTCTTTGAGGTGAACTATGAGCCAAATACATCTTTTAAAAAACTGCTGACACTGGAAACTCATCATTACAGAAAGCTTTGCCTTACAGTAAAAAAGCATACCATTGCAATGAAACCATTAATGTAAACTCTGGTTGCTTTGCAACTTAAACGATTACCATAGCTGCTGATACAGAAAATGGAACACCTTCTGAATTACTGTGGCATAAAGCAGCAGAAAATACTGTGTGGTATTGTTCTTGTTGAACAGGCTTTTATGAAGAAATTTGCATTCGTTGTCCTGTAACTTATTTCACAGTTGACTAATATATTTCTTATTGGCAGCAGATGAAAGGATGGCGTCAGCAGTGGAGAGGACAGATGATCTTGTGCGTGAATATTTAATATACCGTGGATTTACAAGCACTCTCAAATATCTAGACACTGAAATCAAAGTGGACAAAGATAAAGGGTTTCGAGTAAGTACCTTAAAGAAGTTGAGTAATGAATGTTGAATGTAGGAGTGTGTTGATGTGCTGCAGAGTTGCTACATCACACGTGTTCTAATACTTACTTCAAAACCCAGGTGGATAAAATTATCGAACAGCTTCTGCAGTTCATTCAGAACTACGACCTTGTTGGACTGAAAGAATATTGGGGCTACCTGGATCACAGACTCTTCAGCCGTTTAGAGGACGTTTACAGACCCACTGTTAACAAACTGAGGACAAGCCTGTTTCGTTACTACCTTGTGTACACTGTTCAGGTAGGCCTTTCATATTATGATGTTTACTGACTAACTCTGCTAGCTAAGGATACTTTTGTAAATGACAGTCACTTGCTGGCTACTTAGCATAAAACACAACTATGTGTATTTAGTACAAAATTAGCCTTTGGAGCAGAGAGCATGAAAAAGCAGGCTATTAGATTTAGTATAATAATATACATAAAGTGTGTATGTGGTTATGTTTTCTTAGCTCTATTTGGAGGATTCGTTTTTTTCTGGCATCTGTGGTAACAAATAAATTGTATGACTGTAGTAATTAAGTAGTCAAGTACCCATAATTCAGTAGCTTGTAGATCCACCTTTGCATTTGCTTATGCACATGCAAAGGTGTCCCACCACAGCATTTCCCACCACAGCATTTCATCTGGCCAAACAACTCCCCTTTGATCTCATCTGTCCATAGGACATTGTTCTATAAGTGTTGTCCTTTGTTCAGATGCAGTTTTTTCGAACCTCAGTCGTGCTTCTCTCTTCTTTTTAGACAGAAATTG
>JAOVVB010070604.1:0-28548 GCA_028570985.1 Heterobranchus longifilis | reverse complement strand
GGCATGCTTTTCCCCCTTTTGTTAAATTCTTTCAGAACTTTATCATGCACTAGTCTCACGTCTCATGTCTTTCACTCTGGTATAGTGGAAACAACTCCCTCAACTGTTTATATATTTTTTTAACCAATCACAATCATCTCGGGCGGCGCTACGCCCCGACTGCAGTGAAGGGACTTTGAGAACCACACGGAAGGAAGGAGGGACTTCCTCCGGCCGGGGGTCTCCTCCTGGCGGAAGTATAAGGCTTTATGCCGACACTGCTAGACTAATCATGCACTAACCTCTGTAACTTGATAGTTTTTAACAAGATGCATTTGATACATTTCCATAGTTTTAATGCAATCCATATCTGTAAGTCGTGCCTTTCAAATATATATATTTTTTATGAGCTGCAACCAACAAGTATTCTCAGAATCAGCTTTAATGGCAAACAAACGAGGAATTTGAATCCTGTTTGTTGTTGCACTTGATGTACACAGAATACACACAGCATAAAAAAACACAAAGGTAAACATAAACATCTGACTACTATGTACAGGTATGAGTATGTATATACACATACTGTATAAACGACATCCCAATGGAATTTTCATTGTCAATTTATCTGCCTATTATTTTCTTTATTAATCAATTAATCACTCAGTCCATAAAATTGCATGTGCCCCCCCAAACATTTGAAATAACTGACTGTCTCATTTTAAACGAGTATTTCTTGCAATAAAATGTTAAATAGTAAAGACAATTTGTTTTTTATTGTTTTCTCCCTCTTTTCTTCACTAACAGGGATCAGGACGAAGGTCGTGGATGTCACTCAGAAGGACCAGGTCCAAGCCCTGGCCAAAGAACATGACCGTGTGGATGTGCTGTTCAACGTTGCTGGGTACGTTTTCCCTCTTTTCTATATGTTGTATGTCTGCTTGAATTGATATATTTTGTACAAGAATAGAAATTGTTGTTTCACACACCAGCTTTCTAGTTCCCGTGTCTCAAACTATGTCGTGTTGGGTCCTTGAATTTGAGGAAAAGGGCCAGAAAGTTGTTAGATTTGATGTTTAAGAAGATGTGGGAACGTTAGTTAAGAACATAATAGATCGGCTGAGCGGATCAATGCACTGAATGCAGCTCTACAATGAAATAAGATATTACCTATTTTAAATATTTAAAAAATGTCAGTGTTGATGTTGTTGCAGGCTGCCACAAATAAATCAATGTATGGGAAACAATGTAAATAAAAAATGCTAAAATGGGTCACCAAATTTACTTTGGAGACTGTTAATATACCTGGGTGGCCCGTCCAAGTAAAGCCTACAGTATGTATGAGAATCTGCACTATTTCCTCCTGTTGGAGTAATATCAGCTAAAAACTACAAGGCCCAGATGTTTCAGATCAGTGGTTCCAAACCTTTGTCCTTAAGGGACCCTTTTCTATCATTGAGTAAACTGATGACTCCAGACTAAGTAAAATATTTATCTTTATATTTATTATTTATATTATATTGAGTGCTTAACAATAACAGTACACAACAGCTGATAAACTGTACAATTAATCCAAATAGTGAATGCAATAACTGCAGGAAGTTTGTGTAATTTTTATGCATCAGACATGAGTTTTCCTGTTATTTTCAGGAACATTTTATACAATTCTTTGTATTATATATCTATTTCTTTTTAAGTCGATTTGTTTTAATCATACATACAGACAAATTCAGTGTTTTCTTCTCTGTGATCCTTGGGGAGGGAAGGCTCTGTGAATATATCTTGGTCTTGACCTCCTTATCCTGCTATATCTTCAATAATAATCCATAACAATTCAATTTAGTTTTCTTCACAGAAATGAATGAAATACTGACAGAACATATTGTATCAGAACATATTGAGAAACAGACATATTTTGTTTTTTGTCTTTTCATGAGATTTGTTGACAATAACATAAAATGAATATATAGAATATTGCCGCCTTATCCTTTGACATACATACTGTGTGTGTAGCAGTTCTACTTGTTTTTCTGTCTCCACATCAAGCACGCCCTTCCCCTGCTTAACTACATTCCCAAAATCCCTATACCTTAAGGTTTAACCTCTACGTGACCTTTTGTCAATCTCCTTAACAAAGAACTGACACATTTTAAGACTCAGTAAAATGTTAACGCAGCATCTCGACCACCATTTATTTTCAGTTTAATCATTCATACCTCATATCGATCTCTTACGCTCTTCTGTTTTGATTCTGACTGACATATGAGCTAGTGGTCGACCGATATGTGTTTTTCAATGGCCGATGCCGATACCGATATTTAGAGAGCAGGGCGGCCGATGGCCGATTTATAATGCAGATTTAGTTTTGTTTTTTGCATCTGATAAAATAGCCTACAAGAATTTAAAATTGCTGAGCTTAAATGAACATTTATTTAACACTTAATCAGCAGAGAGCAGCATCTCTTTGTTTCTGAAATGTATAAACGTACATAAATAAAAACTTTTGTAGATCTGCATCAGTCGTAATGTTTCGAGAAAAAACACGTAATGTTTCGAGACAAAACTTGTAATGTTTCAAGAAAAAAGTCATTTTTCCAGAAAAAATGTTGTTTCGAGAAAAAACATGTAATGTTTCGAGACAAAACTCGTAATGTTTCGAGACAAAACTCGTAATGTTTCAAGAAAAGAGTCATAATTTTTCCAGAAAAAATTTTGTGTTTCGAGAAAAAACACGTAATGTTTCGAGAAAAAAAACTCTTAATGTTTCAAGAAAAAAGTTGTCATTTTTCCAGAATATTTTTGTAATTTTTCAAGAAAAAAAGGCCGTAATGTTTTGAGAAAAGATACTCTGCACTTTAATCAGCCTTGTGATCTGACATAATTGGCCGATGCCGATTATGTCAAAATGTCATTAATCGGCCGACCGATTAATCGGTCTATCCCTAATATGAGGCATTTTACCTCTTTGCTAAAGCCATATGTTTGGATGATTACATGTAATGCTATCCTCTGTAATACCGTGAGTTTAAAAGCCATCTCCTGTCTGCAGGTTTGTGCACCACGGCTCCATCTTGGACTGCAAAGAGGCCGACTGGGACTTCACAATGAACGTGAACATCCGGAGCATGTACCTCATGAGCAAGGCTTTCCTACCTAAGGTGACCTTTGCCCTCTTTACCAAATGCTTAACACTGTCCATCCTGTTGTTGGAGAATGAGATAGGTGCTGCTGTAAACTGAGTGACATATGCTTTTCTTTTGTTCTCATCCTTTGTCCGCTGGGATTAGCTGTATTAGCCTGTGACATGATGGGCGGTGACTGCCCAATCACTAATCCAGCTTTAGCCGCAAACTAACAAAATGTGTCTCTTTTAGCTTGGATCATAGCAAGATTCTCATTTATTTGTTACGTAAAAGTGAAGATCTAAGACTGTTGCATCATTTTACTCTTCATTTTACTAATTATGTTCTGTTTATATGCCACCTTCTTAACTATTTTGTTACTCTAGATGTTGGAAAAGAAGTCAGGAAACATTATTAACATGGCATCTGTTGCATCAAGCATAAAAGGTAAATAAAACTGTCTCTTTTCCCTGCAGATGATTGTAGAACAAATATTATGTCCAATTAAAGGAGCATTAAGTCGTAGAAGTATAGTAATCCTCTTAGCTCAGATAATTGCTCTGCGTGTGCGTGTGCGTGTGCGTGTACATGTGAGTGACATATGTGTTTCCTCGACACAGGTGTCGTGAACCGGTGTGTCTACAGTACCTCCAAGGCTGCAGTGATCGGGCTCACCAAATCTATAGCGGCCGATTTCATTGAGCAAGGCATTCGCTGTAATTGTGTTTGTCCTGGTAAGTTTAGAACGACCTTCAAAATAAAACCATGTGTCCTTTGATTCTTCCTTGAGATGTCCACACTGTGCTGTAGACATCCTTGAAAACAAATTAAACTGATGTTTTTAGAACAATTTAAGGGATTTTCATGTTTGAGGACATTGTGTGTTTCAAAGATATGCAAGCCTTGACTTTGTCCCTTCACAGCCAGTATAAATAACTGCTGTGCAATCTCATCATGCTTTTATTTCAAAACCATTTAATTAGTCAAAGGGCATCTATATTTCTGTATTCGATATAGTTGTTAATAATAGGGCTGGGTAATTAATCAAATTTTATTTTCAATTACGATTTTGGCTTCCAATGATTATGAAAACAAGATAATCGAGATAGAATGATTATTGTGCTGCATTCCTTTTCAAAATTGTGCTCTTGTTTTGTCCTGTGTTATAAATCTGTGTGGTGCACTTTTGTCTGTTTTCGCTGAGTTACTGACTGGAATATGTTGAATATATGTTGAGGAGGTTTCAGTAGGTTGTGGCAGTGTACTACAACATATATGATCTCATTTATTTTTAGTTATTGTATTGAATATTTATGTTTTGTAGTTTTCAGTAGGTTGTGGATCATCACAACATAGTTGATCTTATTTATTTTGATCTAATTCATTTTTATATTATTTTTTTGTGTCTCGCCTATATATTTATATTTTATTCTTTTTTTTTTTTACATGTATTTTTTATTTGTTTTTAAATTATTGGTCTTTTTAAAGGTCAAGAAAATCCACTGTTAAAAAGACACTTTTTCAAGTTCAATAAGTTGAATAAATGCTTGATGTTTCCAAAGTTAATGAGTAATCCTGTTAAATAATCATGATCTCAATCTGGACCAAAATTATCGGGATTATGATTTTTGCCATAATCGAGCAGCCCTATGTTATAGTGAAGGTTTCAGGAGAAAGTCAAGGTTGCTCTTTTATATTTTCTCAGGTACTGTTGATACTCCATCACTGAGGGGTAGAATCCAGGCACAGCCGGACCCAGAGCAGGTATGACAGGCTCTGATTTACTCATTTTCTCCCATCTTAATCTGACAGTAATGAGTCATTTAACAGGTACATCTTGTCTTCGTTTCCACAAGAAGGAATCCTGGGTATTGGATATAATGAATGAACTCTAACTCCTCAGGCTTATAAGGATTTCATGGCAAGACAGAAAACTGGCAGAATGTGCACAGCTGAAGAGGTGGCGTACCTGTGTGTATACCTGGCCTCAGATGAGGTGAGTGCTTGCAGATAATGGGCCCATGTCATGATACATGTATGTGGTACAGTATATCGACAGTCGGGCAAAGTTTGTAGGGCCGTAGCTACACAGAGGTCCGGGTACTTTGTGTTGGTTCTAGAAATTTGAGGGGCTTTGTACGGCAGCGTATTGCCTTTACTTGAGAAAAAAAAATTTGTTTTTCAGTTTTTCTGAATTAAAGAGATAATTATCTTGTTAATTCAGAAAAACAGGGCAGGATTTATTTTTTCATGAAAACTTATGTCATTAATTCAGAAAAACAGCTGATTTTTTTTAACATGAAAAGGTATGTCATTTATTCAGAAAAACAGCAGAATTTATTTTTTCATGAAAACTTATCTCATTCATTTAAAAAACAGCTGAATATGTTTTTTTCATGAAAACTTATCATTAATTTCTCATGTGAATGCAATACGCTTCCATAGCTTTGGAAACTAGTGGGGCTAAAAAATATATATATGAAAGAATAAATAAAGGATTCCCCAGAATTATATTCCTGTGGAGAATTCTTTGGAACTATAATCTAAACTAAATCTTTTTTTTTCTTCACAATTTCAAATAATTAAACGATTTGCAGACTTTATTTTTGGTGGAGCTACTTGGACTTATGACCTCAGTATTTCTAAAAATCGCCCCTACCCTATTCCATAGTTATAAATGCAGGCAAAGTTGTTGTAGATTGGTTAGCAGCAGTAATCTGATGTGTCTTGACTCTTTCACAGTCTGCCTATGTGACTGGGACGGAGCAAATCATCGATGGAGGATGGAGACTCTGAAAACTGTTGCAGGCTCATTGTGACAGTACAGTGGAGACTTCTATTATTATTTTAAATGAAGTGCACAAAATTTGACATGATTTTTTTTTTTTTTTTAATGTTGCATACTATTATGCAAATTATGTGGGAAACATTTCCCCTACTTAAATCTGTGCTGCAAATGTGTGCAGTGCCAAAATATGTTGATTGACATTGTGATAAATTGACTTTATTACAGCTACATTTTCCTGGTGTGATCACCTTATTATAACATTAAATATTTTACAAAGCTATCTGTTAGTGTGATTAATAATGAAATAAGTTTAAACATCTATTAAAACGTCTTCACCAATACCGTTGAGTGGCTTTTCTGTTTGACCCGACTTCCCCCCCCCAGCCAAGCACTCCTGTGTACATACTTGCTTTGCCATCACTAATCCGCCTCATTCCCAGCTGCTCGATCTGCCTCATGTCTGCCAGAAACGCTGCACACTGAAAGTTCACACGCGATGAGGATGTTTACGATATGAGGTGAGCTGTGTTTTTGTTTCTTTAATGCCGTTATTATATTTTTGGGAGCCCCGTCAGAGGGGTCACGAGCGGTCTTCTAAGCTAGCTACCGTGCTTGTGGGGAGTTCATTGACAGCTGTTGGTCGGAAGCACACGGCCAGCTACTGGCAAGGAATCCAATATCGGACAAGACTTTCCTCTCGAAGATTGATGATTATACCCATATGTGTCAGAGTAGAAACTCAAATTGTGTTTTAATTGCTTTCTAAATCAGACGCTGTCAGTGGCTTTAGTCCATGCGGTCGCGTTAACGATATGTTACGTTAGCTAACATTCTGTCGCTATCACCCAACGTTGCTTTCTTAAACGGGGTCGTGTCTAGAAGGTTACCCTAGATTTACAAAAACGGCGAAAACTCTCGCGAGACTCACTCCCCAACGACCTCACCTTAACCATAACATTCCAGGATAATGCCTAACCATACCCAGCTCACCTTAACTAATCGAGCTGAATGCCTAACCTTACTAATCTAACCTTAACCATTCGAGGTTAATGCCTTACCTTACCCCTCTCGCGAGACTTTAGGAAATCTAGGGTTGCCTTATAGGAGCGACCGTTAAACGGTTGTCAGTGAAATGACCGGTTAATATTTTAACTTGCGAAGTTACTGTCATGCAGTCTACGGTCACTATGAGGAAATACGGTTGTGACGAGCGCTAGTTCGCTGCCGCTTCCGAGAAAACATGCCCTTGTCCGATAATGGGTCCATCGGTATGGTTTGTCGTGAGGCGTGGATTTACCTCTTCACTAGCTAATTACTTCAGCTCGTGGTTTCGTGTGTAACGTCAGGGCGCTTCAGCAGTACACTGACCTAAACGCCAGGGCAACACAACCTCAAACACCATGCTAACTAGATGGCTACCAGTCGCAGTTGCACAGGTATGCTGTTGACAGTTGCTAGTTAACTCTAACCTACTTGCCCTAGCATCCGCTAGCTTGATGTGCCATATGGTCGAGCTGTAAGCATTGATTAGTGTGGTCTGTTCGCAAGTGGATTAACCAACGTCTGTTGCCATAAGTAACTGTCAAAACATTGTAGTAGCGTTAGTTTAATATAAACTAGCTACAGCTACAAATATTTGTATATGTTATAACATAGAAAGCTGGAGCACAGGGTTGAGTATTTGTCCATTGTAATGTGTTACAGGTCAGTAACTTTGTAGTAGTGCGACATGTGAACACATGTACCAGCACACATTAGCCAGCATGTAGCTACATATTAGCCTCATAGATCCTCATTTAGACAATAACCATGTGGCTTGCTTGAAGCCTGGTTAGTTTTCTCTTGGTCAGACCCAGTACAGTATTTGTGAAACTAAATGAAAGTATTTTAAAATGGACATCTTCACTGTAAAGCCTTTGGCAAAACAAGTGTGTGTGTGTGTGTGTGTGTGTGTGTGTGTGTGTGTGAGATTACATTTATCATTTCAAGCCATGACAATCTCCACACCTGTATCAACCCCACTGTTCTCCATTATTTATTAAGTAAACAATAATTTGTTTCTGTACTGATAAACCTGTGTTGTATGAATAGGAGCCTGCAGTCAGAGCTGGACATACAGAAACAGAAGTGAAAGAACTGCCCATCGATGGCCAACCCCACCCCTCAGCTTGATGTGCTGTGAGAGAGAAGTGAGTGGAGCAGAAATACTGTAGCCAGTTGCCATGGAGGACACTCAGCCCAAACCTGCTACCCCGGAGCCCAGCCGTGCGGCCAGTCCAGCACCGAGTCCAGCACCCAGTCCGGCACCCAGCCCAATGCTCGACATAATTCCTTTCCCTGCAGCAAACCATGTGGAGGTATAGTATTTTACTAATACTAATCTCCTACACTGTTCTCTAGTGTAACCTTGTTATATTAAATGTGTACTGCCTTGACAAAAGTGAAAAGTGTTTATATGTATTGGTTCTTGACAGGAAGGTTTTTTTATATTCACTAAATAAGACATTTTAAGCTACATAAGAATGAGATGTGGTTGCTGTCATGTGGCTTTGCTTCTCACATTAGTCTGCTGTGTTGTTTTACTCCTATGTTTTGATATACTGTTCTCTAACCTTGTTTGCCTGAGATCATTTGTTCATAATTTGCTGCTGTTATTCTAATGTGAGAATTAATTAAAATGCAGCCAGAGGCAAAAGTCTAAACTTTGAGCTAATGTGCTCACCTGAGCAGTATGACAAACAGGGTGTTCTAGGAGCCGTAGTTATCAGCAAGTTCATATCTTCACTCTATTATTTGCCAAGAAACAGAAGCCTGTAATCTGCTGGTATGACGTACCTCTGTCAACAATACTGATAGGGCACGATACTTAATAAGGGTTCGGCAATTAAAAAGGCTACAGGGACATCCACCAGTTTTATAATATTTCCATAATAAATGCATTCACATTTGTGTCACATTTGTGTCAGTGTGACACCTTAGATCTGGTGCTCTGTGTAAGATGTCCCATTTATGTTGACTGCTCAGCTACTTGTGTAAGGGCTTGATATTAATAAATCTATGTACTGCATTGAACATTGATGGCAATAGTCACTTTGAAGGCATCAAAAACGATTAGAATGTTTACACAAATCTGCATATTAATCCAGCTAATGAAAATGTAATCTCTATAAACATCTGTAGGCAACGAGACAAGATTTGAGTAGCGGAAGCACCCGGTTCCATTTGTAGTCCGAGTGTTGTAGTCCGAGTAGTATTGACTAATTAAGTTTGAGCAGGCTTTGGTTGCATGCAGGTAAACAATCCGTGTGGAGAGCAAAACGGGCGTAACGCATTGGCCGAAATGCAATCTGAGAACCCATCGGCTATCGTCTGACTACAACTGAGCTTTATATTAGCTTCTTGTTATTATTTATCTGCATTCATATGTCGATAACTGATTACAGAGATGTCGTCTCTCAACTCCATTCTTGCGTCTCAAATTGCTAATCGGACCGTAAACAATGACCGGCGCTTGGAAGAGGAAGTCTGGGCCCGGATATCCGCTGGCTGCACCGGAAAGCCTGGAATATTAGCCGTTGCCCCAGGAGGCTAAATCGTCGTCAGACCGATAGCCAAACATGAGTTTGGTTCTGTTTATAAAAGCAAGATGTTACAACTTGTAAGAAAAAAATAATTAAAACTGAGGTTGTGAAGCAAAATACTTCTTATGTCATGTACTGCCTTTACAGATCTGGTGCTAAGGCACCTAACAAAACCTTATGTCCACTGATCTTCCTTCTCCAGCACCTAAATGTGAACCAGATCCAGGTGGTGGTACGGCGCTGCTCCACTCCAAATGTCACAGAGGAGACCACCTTTTTTATTCCTCGTAACCCTGTGGTGGATGCTGGCACTAACACAGACCCGCCAGTGGTCTGCTGCCCCTTGCTCCACAGATTTTGCCCATGTCCACCAAGAGGCCTTCTGGCCTCTGTCATTACTAAAGGTAAGCAAGTGGGGGCTTTTGTTGGCTCAGTGAGTTATCTACCCAGGAAACGTATTGAATGTCAGCCCTGTTTGCCAACAGGCGCTGGCGACCGTTCATCTGCATGTACTGCCCGCACTGCAGTGACACAGCCGGTTGAAAATCTGCAGAGCGCTCACACAAGAACGTAGCAGAGCCGAGATATTTTTTAGAAACGTATGAATGATTCTGTTAAAATCAGCAGGGGGAGGCGTGTAGAAACAGCTCTCTCTCTCTCGTTGACTGTCCCTGTGATTTCCCTTCTGAATTAAGGTCGAAGGTTCTATTTACAACCACGAAAAGCAAGCAGGCTAAGAAACCGAACTACGTGACATGTTCTGACCGTCTGTGGATTAATATTTCTTATTTCATGGACTATTTGGGATTTTTGGGGCAATGCATCGATTACTATGGCAACGGTCAAAGCTTTGAAGCATTCGGGTCAGCCCTAGAAAATTCACCAATGTTGTAGATGAATAAATACACATATACTCGGGCTGCATGATATGAGGAAGATATGCAGTATGCGATAACATTGTTGAATATTGTGATAACAATATTATTTGCGATAAATAAGCAGTCATATCAATTCTGCCTTTCTGCTGCTTTCAGTATTCTGCTAAAATACATCAAATTGCTTGTTGAAATTTTTAAAAAAATCTGAAAGGAAGTTATTTCTGACATTTTATTGAATAAATTGAAAATTGAACTGTACACAAAAAGCACCATTTAAAAAAAAAGAATGATAGTTACATTTTAAAGAACAGTTTTCTACCGACACTCTCTTTCAACTAACTCAAAAATTAGATAGATAGATAGATAGATAGATACTTTATTATTGACACACAACACAGTTGGTGGTAACTGTACCTGTGTGGGATGTCCTTTGGCACTTCCATCTCCAGAGACTTCATATGGAGGATCTTGATGCTGCCATCCATTCCATTAGCGGTCAGCACTTCACAGGCCAATTCATACATGGTCTTCGACAGTTCACAGGCGTACACCTCAGCAGCCCCGGCCTTCTTTGCACACATACTTAACAGAGAGAATCCGGAAATCAGAACAATAACACCCACACATTGAAACACAGGTCCTATTCTAGCTGCAGCCAAAACAATAAGTACGGTACCACTAAGTGTGGGGTCGATCAGGAGTTCTAACTACAAAAAGTTTCCAAATCCTCATGGAAAATATCTCACCCGAGGATCCCAGTGCCAGTACCTATGTCAAGTACAGTGTTGCAGCCGCTCTGAACAGCCTTCTGAATGGCTTGCTGGTACTTCCGGTTTCTCCCGTGGTCGTTGAGCATTAAGAAATGCCACCGCTCCACCAGCCAGTTGGCCACACGGTAGAAGTTCTCCCTGGCTTCTGGGTAGTCTGGTCTCAGCTTCAAGGCTTTGTGGAAATGACCCGCGGCTTCGTCTCTGAAGCCCATTCTGGATAAGAAAAGGAGAGCCGCAATGTAGTCAAAAACTGTACAAGCAGATAATTCTGAATAATGTAAATTACAGGAGTGGTGCATGCATCTACGCAATGATAACATTTATGCAGATGAGGAAAATACCTGAACAGGTGTTCCCCCATGCTGTTCAGGATAACCTCGTCAGCAGGAAACAGTTCCAGCGCTTGTTCATAACAGTCAAAGAGGTCTTGAATGCGGCCCACAGAGTCCAGCTCTTCTGTCCATTTGAAGAGAGTGAACCTGAAGGACTCCTAAAAGAAAATTCACAAATTGTAGTTCCAAAGTTAAAACATCTGTCGATTCTGCAGCAGTAAAAACAGACTGCTGCGTGTACGATTGTGGTTATGTGTGCAGTAAATGCAAGCAGACAGGTTTTCAGAGCAGTGTAAACAGTCATTTACCCTCGCAAAGTCCTTAAACATAGGTGCAAGGTTGAGGACCAGAAGGTAGTGCACAAACGCAGTTCCATAATCTTGGTTGAACAGGCACTGCTGGGCACTTTCTAGGGAACTAGAGACCAGCTCGTTTCTGGCAGGATCCTCTCTGCGTCGCCTCCGGGTCCTCCTGCCATGCTTCGGCCTCGCACTGGCATTAGGCATCCCCTGTACACAAAAAAGGAGCGGAGAGTCTGTTAGGAAATCAAAACTTAAGGTTTGACATATGACTGTACTGTACGGCTCAGACTATGGAAGCCCATTTCAGCCATAAGTCAATTTATGCATTTCTTAGTCATAATTATAAGGTAATAGGTTCAATCTTTGACTTTCTAAGTTGTCAAAATCATGAGATATGAACTCATGATTATGAAGTCAAACTTTTGACAAACTAATTACTTAATTAGGAGGAGGAGATCTCATAGTTTTGACTTACCAATACATATTATTTTATTTTTGTCATTCGTTAATCTACTTTATTTTTTATATATTATTTTCCTGGAAATGGGCTTCCATAGGCTACATGCCAACACATATGTTGTAAACCAAATGCTAAGTATTTTAGAAGACATTTATTAAAGACAATTTATGTTGACTTACTGTATGTTGTTTTAGATCACAGGCTGGGGTAAGTTATGGGATGGAGATAATAACTTCCAGGGAAAAGATCGCTTGTTTTTGCTAATTTTGCAAACACACAAACGTTAACATCACGGTTATGTCCAGTAAAGGCGTTAGCGTCGTTATAAGCGATCCTTCCTCTGGCAGCAGCCTGTTAGCTCACATGATAAAAAGCTGTTCTTACAGTCTCTACGATATGTTAACTGCATGTCAAACATTACCTTATCCGTTTATATCCACGTTACAACAGCTAGATGTTGATTCAAAGTGCAAATCACATTTCTGCTACCGTTAAACAGGGGACGTGTCCGCGCGTTAAACAACTCGGTCAGAAACATGAAACGAGATAAGGTTCCACGGGCGCAATTGTAATGAAGTTTAATATTTTTGAAGTTACGAACAGGACTTCTAAACTATGGTATTAACTGTAGAAAACATGGTGAATGATAATTTTCATGTTTATTTACAAATTACGCCACACAGTAAAGGTTCCCGCCTCAGATTTGTCTATGGACGGAACCAAACGACAGACTAATCTTGAAGCACAATCAAAGAGTACAGAGGATTAGGATGGCTCCCTCCCATGCAAAGCCCTACTGTAGAACATGAAGGAAGCATTCTAATGAGCGTGAATACAAATGATTTCATGTGCTTGTAGGTAGCCATACATTGTATGTCTTGTATGTGGCATTCTAGTAGATGAAGTACTACTATACTGTAAGTAGTTTAGTACTAATTATTTCCTCGCACTTGTCCACTCCAAAATTACACCCTATTGTTATTGCTTTAGATTATGTCCCTGATTTTGGGTGTACAGCGTTGTAGCCATATGGAATGCCATTTCAGTCAATATTAAATAAATAAATAAATAATGCCTATGAAAAAAAAAAAAGTCTATTAAATAAACCCTGAAATAAATAAATGAGGAAATACATATATGAATAAATGTAAATATAAATATAAATATATAACTGTGTCAGTATAGTTCAATAAATAACTAAATAAATATGTTTTTATTTTTAAAAGGACATTTTTCAAAGGACTACTTTTATTTATTTCAGGGGACTTTTATTTGCTAATGCCACATTTATTTATTTAATATTTACTGAAATTGATTTCCATACATATCCACTGTTTGTGACTGAGGGAACCTTTATAGGCTTACATGTAGCACATGTTGGTCCCCTGTGATTGATTTTGAGCGGTCTTCAGGTGTTCTTGAGCTGGGAGCTTCAGCTGGGAGATCACCTTTTCTTGTTTTTCGGAGAGCCTCTGCTTCTCTGTTGTATTTCCTGTGTCTTGCTGTAAGCCTTATTTGCTTAGCAGGCCGTGATTATAGGCATCCCATTTTGCCACTCTTCTGCACTATTTGTTTCACACTGTTTGTGCAACCTCATGTACTTACATTTCATATATCATGTTGTAATTTATCTTGTTCATAGTGTTTCTTTAATATTGAATACTTAACTGTATTTTTTCCTTTCTGTATACTGTAATTAACATGTATGTCTTACCTTGTGTTTTCAGTATTATCCCCACCATCCAGTAAGCCACAGTTTGCAGCTCTCAGTATTATCAAATGCAATGACAACACAAGAAACATAAACTGGGGCTACATGCAATAACCATTGCCGGTAAAGTTCAACAGCATTTCACTTTGTTTGTTTTAATGTAGCGTCTTGCTTCACATTGAAATATAGTCATTTACATTTTTCTGAAACAACTAGGCTATATGTCTATAAACGTAAACCTTTTAGCCAAATTTAGCTTTGGCAGCTTTTTAGAGGTGGTGGAAATGAACTCAGTATATTTAGTCTATTACAGTACTTAATTACAATTACAGAATTCTGAGATTAAAGTCAGAATTCTGACATTAAAGTCAGAATTCTGACTTTAGACTAAAGTCAGAATTTGTCAGAATTCTGACTTTAATCTCAGAATTCTGACTTTAGACTAAAGTCAGAATTCTGACAAATTCTGACTTTAGTCAGAATTAATCTCAGAATTCTGACTTTAATCTCAGAATTCTGACTTTAAAGTCAGAATTCTGACTTTAAAGTCAGAATTCTGACAAATTTAGTCAGAATTAATCTCAGAATTCTGACTTTAGACTAAAGTCAGAATTCTGAGATTAAAGTCAGAATTCTGACGAATTCTGACTTTAGTCTAAAGTCAGAATTCTGAGATTAAAGTCAGAATTTACTTTTTTTTTCACAGTGGCCCTAATCCTCTTCCGTAAAATACTTCTGCTGACATCTTTCGCCCTGCAAATAACAAACTCAGTGCTCACAGGGCAGCGAAGCGAAGGCGGAAGTAGATAAGACTAAACCATCTTGCAGAAGCTAGATAATCTTTGGTAGAAGTTTTGCTACACGCACACAGATGTCAGCAGAGTTTCTCAATCTGTCACTTTGCTAGGTGGAGTACATTTGATGGAAGAAGGAAAGATTGGATACAGCTACCATGACTTTCTGACAACTCTCCTGTAAACCGACTCCCGATGAACACTTCACCCGACAGCGTATTGTTACCGCCTTTTAACCGTTGTACCTGATAGCTAACTCTTTTCGTTATTTGACAACTGTGGAACAACACCCATGCGCGTGTGTCAGAAGTTACCAATGCTAACCACCGTTAGCTGCTGCTACTTCACGTAGCTATGATTTCTCTGCTAGACTTGAAACTGCCTGCGAAACGAGCAGTCATTTTATTGTAACGGTTAGTTTTTTTAAAGCTACAAAGTAAGCGTCATTTTGACCAGTTTTCCCGTTCTTGAAAACGAAGCTAGCAACCTTGTCACAGAAATGGGACTACACCCGCTGGAATTTAGTGAATGCTATCTGGACAGCCCCAGCTTCAGGGAGAAAATAAAAGCACACGAGGCAGAGCTGGACAAAACGAACAGATTTATCAAAGAACTGTACAAAGATGGGAAAAACCTCATCAATGCAACAAAGCGTGAGTTGATTTTTAAAAATGTTTTTAAACCTTGTACTGTAAGAATGGTTCAGTCACAAAAACCATGCACTTTCTTGGGAGGAGGTCTTCATGTGTGCAGTATTGTAACTGACTGTCTTGTCCGTTTGGTTGTTTAGTGGAGAAAACACCAAGCATAAGAAGAACTTGTCAAATGATTATGAGACTCATGATAACCACATCAAGGCGTTGTCTTTCTTATCTGATTGAATATTGCTTTCTTAAAAAAAAAAACAAGTTTTGAGGACAATTATATATGTTTAAGCCTGAACCAAAAGACCCTGGGTTCTTTTAATAAGCCCCTGCTCTATGTGCTCTCAGCCAGTCACACACCTCTCTCTACTAGGTTAAAATGATTAGATTGTTATCTCTTTGAACTCTAGTCTTGTGGGCTGGGCTTGTTTGTAATGTGCTCAGTGCTTACAGCAAGACTTCAACACATAGTCATCAAAAATGGACTGCTGGTAGTATGTCCCTCTGCCTCTTTATGTAATGTTTTATAATTGTATTAAATCAAAATGCTGTGAAACATCTAGGGCTGTCCTCGACTAAATACATTCTTAGTCGACTAACACTCATATGATTTTGCCGATTAAACGATTAGTTTATTTAATTGACAGATTTGTAAAACTGAGTTTCTCCACAAAGAATCATGCAAAAGTTCCACTTTAAATCTTGTGTTTATTGGAGATGTGCTCATAAGTTTCTTGGAAATAAGTCATTCAGCATGAAAAAAGTATAAAAATCGACTAAAGAAATCTTAGTCGATTGAGACCAAAATGACCGATTAGTCAACTGATCGACTAAGAGGGGGCAGCCCTAGAAAACTGGAAGATATAGTCTAACAATATTCATTACACATCATTGCTAAATAACAGTAGTGTTAATGCTGTGGTGTTGACAGATTCAGGCATGTTCCTGCTGTAGTGCTACAATTGCTTAGTGTTTAGTTTGAACTGTCGCACAACATGTTTTTCTGCTCTAAAACCTTCAGACAGACTTTGTTCTCAATACTGCTGGTTAGTCACCCAGATATGTCTTTCATTTTGACTTGAGGACAGCCTAAATTCTTCCAGATCCAACAAAATTTGCACAGGGATCTTAGTGGACTTCATAGTGTCAAACTGTTTTAGAAGATTTTTAGTGGTAGGCCTACATTTAGGGTTTGGATGGGAAAATTATATTAAAGAGGTTATTAAACTCCAGCACTTGTAGTCTAAAGAACTTGCAGTGTGTGGTCTTCATCAGTGTCCAGGCCATAAGTTGAAATGCGTTGCTCTGACAATAAAGTTGACCTCTTCAGATTTTTTCCCCGTGCGCCTTGTAAGTAGGTGAAGTTGTGCCAGAAATCCCTACTCTGCCTAAAAAATCTAATATTGTCATTAATTTAACATGTCATGAGGATATGATCATATTGTGTTACCACTTTACAAGATTATGGTGTCCAAACTGACCATCTTGAGCAAATTGTAGTTAAAACATATTTCTCAAAGTTTGTTTTATTTGTCTTATTTTAAGAGTTTAATGTTATGCACAACTGCAGAACGCCTGAAAAACACCAGGTTTTACCCCGTGGTGGTGCTTTCAACAATAACCCTCAGCCGCAGACATATACATGCTGCAGCTTCATGCTGAAGTTGTTTTTTAGTTAGGACGTTGCTGGTTTCTGGAGTGAATTGAAATCACATAAACATCTTTAAAACAGCAGGTGCTCCATGATTTGGTGGAAAGTATACGCTTGACACAAGGTCAAAGGGTCATGGGGGGGGATTCACCTGGTTAGCTGTAATGCTACTGTGCTCTGTGCCTCAAATGAAGCAGGAGTCATATTTACTGTAGGTGCCACATGTTTGTCAAGGAAATGTCTGCACTGCTGACACCAGGCAGGCATGGATCTATGGATTCAAGCTGTCTATGCATGTCACAAGAGAAGTCTCTAATATAGATTCAGTCCTGCTCTAGCTATCACGAGAACAGCTGTAGCTCTTTCTGCTCCACACTGTCCTCCTGTACTGTACATTACTGTTGTGCTAAGCTGTTATTTGCATACTTGTGGTCTATTGTACCTGTTAGCTTGAGTGTAGAGTGGCTGGGTACGTAAGCAGTGTCGGCCTAAAGCCTTATACTTCCACCAGGAGGAGACTCGGGCCGGAGGAAGTCCCTCCTTCCTTCCGTCTCAAAGTCCCTTCACTGCAGCCGGGGCGTAGCGCCGCCTAAGGCGGTTATGATTGGTTTAAAGAAATACAAACAGACCAGGGAGTTGTTTCCACTATACCAGAGTGAATGCTATCAATCCACACCTCCCCGCCAGCGCGGACACAGCGCTGTGAAGATAGGTCTGGCTATACGAGACTAGCTTGAGTGAGTCTTGTCGTTCTCATGACACCTCTCATCCAATGTTGAATATTCCCCCAAAACTGCAACTTTATCACATATCGCACACACTTTAGATCTATTTAATTTGTGTAAGAATAGCAGAAGGGTAAGGCTGCACAATATATTGCTTTTTTTATTCTCATTGCGATATAAACTTGCGCAACAAACGCAACGCGAAAGACGACGCCCTTTGTGTTCAGTTCAATAAAAGAATGTTGGAAATAATTTCCTTTCTTTTTTTTTTGTTCAACAAGCAGGTTGTTGCATTTTAGCAGTATTCTGAAAGCAGCAGCAAGGCAGAACTGAGTACACTTTATTATCTGTTTATTTATCGCAAGGAATATCGTTATCGCAACATTCAACTTAATTATCGAGAGTTATTGCATATTTTCCTCATGTTGTGCAGCCCTATAGAAGGGTAGTTGTTTTTTAGCTAAGTTATTCTAAATAACACTTATTTCCATTTGTAACCTTCAGGTAAACAGTAATTGAGCATCCTGACCTTGTCTTCATGCTTTGTAGGTTTCATAATCATTGATGACTTATAGTTGTGCCATCACATGCCACTTTCTTCAGCCTCAGTTTTTGCAGCTGCATGGAGTTACCCGGCAAACTTCCATAGAGCACTATAGTGAACTCTGGTATTCACTGTTGCTCACGTGAGTTGATGTTGATGCTCTGCTATGTTGGTGTAAACTGATACACAGTATCCTGTTTCAGGAGAACCTGTCATGTCTTGTATTTCATGCCTTATATGACTGTGGCTATTAAACTATGCCTCACTTTTTAAATGTTGATTTTAAGTGTGTGCAACATAGTGGTGTATATCACATATCCACTCTGTTAACCCTGATGAGGTCCGTGTTTGCTTCTTGCTTATGAGAATATTACGAGGAATAAGGAACCCTGGTCATATGCTCACACTGGGAGTATTGCAGAGTCAGTTGAAATTTCAGGAAGGAACTGATGGCCATGTTCTTATGTACTGACATTAATGACATGCTCTCATTTTGTTCAGCCTTTGGACACCATTTTTGAAAACGTGGCCTGTCCCTTCTCCCTTCTTCTGTCAAATGACTGTTTTTGACATTCTTTGAGAACTGCAGTCATCAGGTGTTTACTCTCCTCGCTAATAGCAGTAGTAGAGCAACTTAAACATTATTTCACTGCCACAAAAATATAAAAATAATAATGCCCATGGCCTGGCTATTTTTGATGTTGTCCAGATGTAAAAACAATACACTACTATTTACAAAAGGTGTTTCCTACCTTTTATATTTAATTTAAGGTGAGGCAGGTTAATCCAATCTGGGCTGAGTATTGCTGCCAAGTGTATGATTGTGTTTGAATGATAACACACATGCTGCAGGTAGAGTTGAAACAATTAGTCGATCGATAGAATATTAATCTGCAATTTAAACATTTGATTAATCATTTAAGTAATTTTTTCAGGAAAAATGCCCAACATTTGCTGCTGCTGTTGTGGTTCTTCTAGCATCTCAAATGTGAACATTTCCTGATATGGTAGTGAACTTAATATTTTTTAGTTTTTGTTGCCAAAAAGAAGTCATCTTTGGCTCTGGAAACTTGTGTCCAAACGACTGATAATGATAATCGTTAGTTGCAGCCTTAGTTACATGTGTAAAGTGTGGTTCTACATGTTGTGCTCCCAGTGACCAGGACAAATACAAAAAGAACACAAATTAAATCTTTCACCTTGTGAGCACAATTTCCAATTGTGACTTTAAAATCTAGCAAGTTCTGATTTTAATTGCAGTACTTTGAGACTGATAATTGAATGTAATGTGGAACGGCCTAATAGGGATTGAAGTTTGTATATTACCAGGATCATTCATACCACACAAATTTAAAGGCTATTTCTTCAGTCTGTCACCCTGTTTTCAGACTTTGTCTATAAGCACAGTAGTAATTTAAAGTTCACAGTAGATAGCTGAAGTATAAATCAGTTAGCAAACAGCATTGTTAATTTACACTCTGGATGAAGCTCCAGCCTTGCTTTCATTACTGGAACATTACTCTGATAATCTTTTCTCACAACAACAGGCATTTTTGGACCGGCTTTTCGCTTTGACTCAAAATCGCGTTGCAGTCCCCCCATTGCATATTCTGTTGGCCCATTTGTCTGTGTTTTCTTCCATGTTTTTCATTAAGAACTGTTGTTTGTGTTGTGTTTTGTGTTGTCTTTTTCTTTACACGGCTAATAGGTTTTTAAAAATGGTGGTTGCCGGGGTTCGACCAATCAACGTCCCTCAAAACTGCGTTGTAAGAAGTACGATCATCTCTATGGTGGGGGTTCTTAGAACTATGTTCGTAGAACTATGAAAAAGTTTGACCCTGTGTTCTACTCTTCATAGAGATCATACAAAATAGCCCATCAGTTTTTTTCTTCTAAATCTGCCTTGTTGTGTTTTGCAGCTTTGAAGCTTAGACAGTTGTTTTTGATGAGTGGAGTTGATTTGGGAGACTAAGCTATGTAATCCTCTCTGTATATGATGGTCACACCATAAGATCTAACACTCTGCAGTGTTGTATAGTTGATCTAGCATTCTGGAGGAAACACTGACAGATTTAGTCTTGTTTATAACTTACAGTAAATGCTGTGGATTAAAGAATTGTATGATTAATGCTCTGCTTCATATTTGACCTCAGAATGATCTGCTGTTTGGACCGTCCAAAAGACAGTTGTTGATCTCTCCACATCCCATTCCCTTCTCAGCCTTTCAGTGACTGGGAGGATGTCCCACTACGGAAAGTCCTTGGTTCTGAGAGGAAACCTTATAGCGGGGCCCTGGGCCAGAGAGCCATGACATGGAAGTGCCCACTAGAGGAGCAACATGCAGATGTGCTTCTGTTTCAGAGGGTTTCCTCCACAGGAACTGTGTCCTGTCTGTACCCTCTCAAACACCTCTCACTCTTGTCCTTAGCAAACGCATTCATTTCTCGTTTGTGGAAGAAAATATGAACTCTCCAGACCATTTACATGGAAGGTTTATATTCCCATCTCATGACTCCACCGTGTAGGAACCTTGGTGTTCTATTTGACAACAACCTCACTTTGAACACCCACATCAAATCTGTCATACAGTCATGCTTTTTTCAACTCAGGAAAATCTCTAAAATCAAAATCAAAATCTTTTCTGTCTACCAAAAACCTGGAAACAGTCATTCATGCATTTATCTCATCACGGCTAGATTATTGCAACTCCCTCTTCTCTGTCTGCAGCACTAAATCTCTCTCCTCACTTCAGCTAATCCAAAACGCAGCCGCCAGGATTTTAACAGGTACCAGAAAACATGAGCACATATCTTTGCACTGGCTGCCTGTTAGTCTTAGAGTTGATTTTTACTGATCACTTTTAAAGCCTGGAACAGTCTGGCCCCAAGTTACATCTCTGACATTTTAACTCCCCATATACCATCACGAACCCTGAGGTCCTCAAATGCTGATCTCCTGGTAGTTCCAAAGTCTAGGCTAAGAAACAAAGGTGAAGTCTTTCTCCTCTTTTAAGTCTCTTCTTAAAACACACATTTGTAGACCAGCCTTCCTGTCATCCTTTCTTACTCTTCCCACACCAGATGGGGTTTTTTTCTGCTTATCTTATGTATTGCTCTATTGAGTAGCACTACTGTCCTTTATTTTTATGATTACACTTTTAGGATTCCTGTTGTTGTTGTTGTTTTTAGCATGTAAAGCACTTTGTAAACCTTGTTTGAAAGGTGCTATATAAATACAGTTTATTATTATTATTATTATTATTATTATTATTTCTGAATTCCCTGTGCTTTATTAGTTACATGTTGTTTCTCACGTGTTCTGTTATTGCTGCAATCATCTGAAAAGTGACATTGGACAGAGTTACAGTGGGGTCACTCATCGTCCTTTCCACAGCTGGACTTCCTCTGGTGAATTGACCATTTGGCTCATAAAGCCATGTAAAAAAAAGTTCCACAAACCCAGCCATGTGAAGGTCTTTTTCTTATTGGCAGACAGGTTTAAGAATAGCCTGCTTGCCATGGTGTGCTTTGGCTCACTGCTGCTCTCTGTAATCACATTACTGATTCTGCCAAAGAGCCACATCACAATCTTTCATTAAAATCGCATTAGCACAAGACGTGAAGTCATGTGGGGGGAGCGCTTTTTCATCTCTCACTCCAGAGAGAACAAGGCCTACTATAAAAAATGATGCTTGATGGCACAACTATGCTTTTGGGGCTCCTTTTTTTGGTGTAAGCAAAGTGTTGAGAACTATTTGAAGCACGTTTGATTGCATGATGCGCTGTAACTTTTGGGATGTGTGCCAGCAGCAGACCCAGATGCTGATATATCTTTCATTAGGCAATTGGTCATTATTGACAGGATACTGCTGAGTGCAGCCTCACCCTACAGACTTGTTTTGAGGATCAGGAAGTCATGAATGAAGTAATGCATGCTTTGTGGGCAGGGAGCTGGGGGGAGAGAGAGAGAGTGTGGGAGGGGATGGGTGGGCAGGCTCTGTCGAGGGCAAAGGTGGGAGTCGAGTGTGGAGCTGGGATTTGGACTGGAAAAGATGGGAGAGTGGAACAGGAAGGACTGTGGAAAGGCACAGTATGTAAACGCTGGCTGCTGTTTGAGGGCCTGGACCAGGCAAGCTCTGACCTAAAGTGGCACATCTGATGAGACTGTAGAAATCATAACAAACATCACTGCAACAGGCGCCAATGAATACACTGTGGACATCTTCAGCAGCTGAACTTTGACATGTACATACCTTTTCTGGTTTGTTTTGGGGAAAACTTTTCCAGCAGCAGCCAGAACATGCAATGTTAAGTTTCCTGCTTTAAGACATACTGTCAGTGGGAAACACGTTCAGATAACTGATGTTATAGGGATACTTTGCTGAATTTAAACCAGCTCTATCATCTTAGTGTGGGCAGTGTGTGCAGATGAACGGTATGTGGCTTCCCCTCTGGAGGGGCTTCCTGCTGAACGGTTTTGGTCTCTATAGCTAAGCTCCCCGTTCATGACAACTGTACATGGGGATGAATTTTCATACAACTCACCAGTATAAATTATATTAAGGCTTAAAGTTATCCCATTTTTGGATGAGCCAGGAGTTAGGCGGAGTCGGGCACTGCCTAGTCTCGCGTAGCCAGACCTATCTCCACAGCACGGTGTCCGCGCTGGGGGGGAGGTCTGGATTGAATGTCTTTCACTCCGGCATAGTGGAAACGACTCCCTGGCCTGTTTATATTTCTTTAAACCAATCACAATCGCGAGTGGCACCAACCGGCAGAAGTATAAGGCTTTATTCCGACACTGCTTACGTACCCAGCCAGACTAGGCACTGCCAAGATGGCGACGGCGGCAGCCACCCACATTGAGTTTCATTTAGCTTTTCAGAAAGCTATGGGTGATGCTACGTCACAGAGACTATGTCCATGTTTTATGCAGTCTGTGTCAGCCCTGTTATTGCCTAGTGACCTGTTCAGGGTGCAGCCTGCCTCAGTCATGGATGGATGAATGGAATAGTGTAAGTAAATCTAAGTAAAATGGGGCGTGCTGGTGGCTCAGTGGTCGAGCATGCACCCCATATACAGAGGCTAAAGTCCCTGACTCCTCCCTTTGCTGCATGTGGTCCTCTCTCACCCATTCCTGTCTACCTTTAACTGTACTATCAATGAAGGCAAAAAGCCCCCCCAAAAAAATCAGTAAATCAAGTAATATCAGTAAAATATATCATAATCATGACCTTGTTAATATGTTTTGATTGTTGAATGTATAAGATATTTTGAGCTAGACGTTCATTATAAACCTTGCAGGACAACAATGATCTTAACTCAAAAGTGCACTTACTAGCTTTAAAAAAAGTTAAAACTAAAGCTAGGAAGTGGGTGTCTGAGTTAAGATTATCACACATATCATATATGATTTTTGTATCTTTGTATCTTGCTGCCTTGTTGTGACAGTGGTCTTGTTGAAAAAAAGCGGTCTGTGGTGCCCTCCCCGTTGTGTCATCTTTGTTTTTCTCCCCACCTCCTCCTCTGAACAGGGGCACCACTGTGTTTATGTCACAGAACGAGGCATTTTTTCATGTTTTTCCTATTACAGAACAATCTGGCCTGTAATATCAGATATGTAAGGTGGGGTCTATGACTCACACGCTGAAGCCAGTAGACTGGGGTCTCTGGCTTTCTGCAGAGAAACTAGCCAAGTTTGACAGTTCCCAGGTTTGCTCTGAAATGCCTTTCTTTAAAAGGCAAAAAGCAGGAGAAGCCTTTGCCTTGGACTTGTGTGCCCTAATGTGTGTGGTATTTCTATCTTGTGATAGTTCTTTCCTCCAGGACAGCAGCTATCATTTCAATCTGTTATGCAGACCTCTCATCTGACACTTTTGTTTATTGCTCCACTGATTGTATCCAGTTGATCTATGCTGTTTTAACTTCAATTGACACTGCACAGGGACACGAATGCTGTCGCTATTTTTTCCTTCTCTGAATGTTGCCTGCCGCCGATTAAGTCCGGAGCTTCATGTAACCGGATAACATTCATTCTTCATGTTTTATGTAATGACGTCCACACAGCTTGGCCTCATATATTCTCATATTAACTGTCCACCCTGCAGTGAGTTAAACATGCATGCAGCCTGTGTAATCACATTGTGGATGGGTGTGATCTGTGCACCACGCTCACATATGGCTCCAATAAAGAGCTTGCAAATCTATCCCTTGACATCACTGTTCTCAGAGTACACACTAATTGTCCACAGTGACCTGAGTCTTGATGCTGTCTTTGCTGAGATAAAGGATACCCTTAATATTCTAACAACGCACAATTGTAAAATATACAAGACACAAAAGTCTTTAGATTGATATGTAAATTCTGAAAGAGATGGAAAAGCAATGCGACATTCAACAACCCTTATTAAATTCCTGCATTTATTATGTTCTGCAGTTGGGCAGTAAAATATTGTAGGACTCTTATCACACCTTGAAGAATGCTTGAATGGTATTGATTTTTACTGTCAAAATACCATCAGTTCATTATCTTTTACAATGCAGTGATGTTGGATACTGCCCCGACTTTACGTTAGACACAAATATAGTGTGTTGAGGCTTTGTTAAGGTGTGTCAAGGTTTAGGGAATGTTGTCAAAACATGTTTTTACTGTCTAGGGGAGCAGCTGAACTTTCCACTCTACATCCATTTGTGTTTTGGGATCATTTGAGCACTGCAGTTGACCAACAATGACTCCATAAGGGTCCCCAATTATTATCCATCAGGCTAATAGAGGGTGATAATTTAGGCTTATGATGTTTCTTTTTGATGCTCAATTTAACAATATAAGTCATTACAGAACTTCTCATACTACTACTACTACTACTAAGTACTACTACTGCTACTAACAACAACATATCACATGTACTTTTTAGTTAATATAACATAAACACAGCTGAAGCTTCATTCTTGGCTGGCATGCAGGTGGAAAATATGTAAAAGTAAAAAGAAATATTGCGAACAAAGGATAATAAAAGCAGTACCAAAAGCACTAGAATAGACATGAGTAGTAGAGACACAGTATGATCATAAAATAAAACAATATACAACCTCTAAAATTGCTTTTCTATAAAAGGTATAAAGCAGGGATTTAAAAGATGACAGACTCATCTTCCCCACGTTCCTCTGGCAGACTGCTTCAAAGCACAGAAAGCCGCCGACTGCAGGAACCTGCTCACTAAAAACAGCATTTTTAGAAGCTTTTTTTGACATCCGTCACTCGCGCGGCTCACAGAACATATATTCTTACATTTTATTAAATGTATCAATCCACACTGACCTCCCCCCCCCCACTTTTTTTACACTTCAAATCTGTTTTTGTCGCATTTAGTGAATAGTTATCTGGATAGACAACTGTTAAAATCACACATATCCCACTTTATTCATGTGTTTGAACATTGACACCCAGTCTGTCTGTGAGCTTGCCTGTTTCGCTACAGGCAGATTCCCGTCACTCGCTACGGTGGACGGGGAAATACAATCAATTAAACAATAAACATTGTTGATTTTTTCCCATGGAGCTGACATGAAAACTATTTTGGTTCAGTCAATTTCTGCTGTCAGTCAGCCTGGTGAAGGCAGGATACCCAGCCGCTGTCCACACTGCTGACAGAGACATACAGAAGGCAGTCAGCAAGGATTGGATGACAGAACGCTAACGTGCCGCTCACGTCTCTGGGTACTAGGTTCTTTATTGTCACATACGTCTCGCTTCCAGTGGGGGATTCCCAGTTATTTACAAACGACATAAGCATCATTAGAAGGGCAAACAAAGACCATTGAGTCAGCAATTAAAGTAAATGTTATATTTTCAAAATGATGTCACTAAGACAGGGTATGGTGACGAAAACACCAAGAGTCCTAGGGTCAAGCCTTGGCCTCATTGATTAGTGCAGCTTTAAATAAATTAGTTTTATTATTTAGCTCAACACAGCCCCAGCATGTCATTATCAAAAGTGTCAAAAGAAGCTCTTGCAGTCAGCTGTGTTTTTAGTTTGTCTGGCAAGATAATCTAGAGATAATGTGGTGAGCTATAAAATGAGGTGGGATTTGATACAGTATGATTAAATGTATATTTCTTTTTGAATATGCTATTAGTGGCCTGTTATAAGGAGGCTTCCATGCTGATAAAGCAAAGCTGTTTTCATGCCAGTAACCAGCTAGTAAAAAATGGACACTCTGTCAAAAGAAATTAGAGCAGTGATCAGGAGAAAAATAAAAACATAAAAGTGAAAAGGCAAGACGGTGCTTCATTGGTGGTGAGTGGTGGTGCTGTATCTTACAATAGCCTTATTACATTGAGTTTGACAAGCAGACAATAAAAACACGAGCAGTGGTGAAATATGATCATAGAGGTGCAGTCAGCACGAGAGGCCTGAAGTCATGCATCCGTAAAGCCTACCAGTTTAAATTTAGTAGAGGTATAAGATGCTAGATCTAGTGAAAAATATGTCTCCATCCTGCTTACTGGACTTATACAATTATAGAGTTTGTGATGGACCAGCAATAGGAGTGTTTGTGTTGTCTGCTGCAAATTAAGGACTGTTGCCTACACCAGAGTGACCAGAATCACCTTTTATGGACCCTGGTCTGGGTTTTAGCTGTCTGTGTGGTTTGGATTCCATCTAGATTTTACAGTCACTACAGAGAAAATTGCTATGTTCAGCAGAGCAAGTGTTTGCTCCCAAAATAATGACCTTACAGGCTTATATTTGCCATACCTTTATTTTGAAAATAATGCCCCTAACCCGTACTTTATACTCCCACATAGCAGTTCATCGGGTTGTGTTTACACCCATTAGAAGTCACCTGTTCTGTGGCAGAAACATGTTGGCCAAAAAGTGAAAAGTGTATTAATAGAGCTGCTCCAAAAACTTGATATGGTTGACACAAGATTATAATATAACTTAAATTATATTATATTGTCCAATGAATTCTTGCAGTAACTCACATCTGATTGTAAGATGACAACAATAAGGCATCCCATAATACTCTTCTCTCCTCTGACCTCACCAAAAACTGTCTTTAAAGAGGTGCCTGAGACGGAGGACTTAACACTCTGCTGCTTTTGTTTGTCAGTTTCTTAATGTTGCTTGTACAGCGGCTTCTTCTTTGTTTACCATGTCTCTGTGGTATCTGAGGAAAGGACACATGTAGACCCTCTCCAGACTTGATTTATGATCTAAAGTTAGGTCTGTGCAGTGTCTTGCAGAAGTTCATGAGCCAAGAAATGAGCTATTAGGAGCCATAAACAAGTTATGAATCCTTTTGTTTTGCTTACTGTCATTAGAGTATACTTGCTGCATTCCTGTAGATGACAAAGTTGTATCTGATGTGTAATTTTAATAGTGAGTCAGGCAGCTTGCTTTTTATATGCTTATTATGCACATTTCCTTCACTGTTTAAACTTTTAATTTCTTAAAAAAACAACAACAATTACCTCACCCATAAGTAAAGAAAAAACATTTCCTCTAGTGCTATATTAAGATCCACTCAAAGAACAAACAATTGTAAATACAACACACAAGCTGTCCCATTGTCTGCTTTGCACCCTTTAGCTTCCTGCACTTCGATGATTTACACAAATTGGCCAAAAGAATCAACCACAGGTGTTTGTTTGCTCATTTTTCCTTGTGTGCTTTGGGATTGTAAAGATTTGAGACTGAGCTGATGAGCAACCACCAGCAGTGGATTTCAAACTGTTTGAAATAAATCACTGAGGCAGAAGCTTTGCCCTTTGTGCCAGGCTCAGGCAGACATTGTCCAACACCTCTCACATGTTTGGGCTTTGCACTGTAGATTTAATCCATAGCATGCGTACAAACACACGCGCACACATGCACGCGCGCACGCACGCACACACACACACCGATTAGAGAACATGGAGTGTGTAAGAAGCAGGATAGACATTAATTAACAAAACATAGCAAACAGCTCAAATTAATTAATTAAAAAAGTATTCTGCTGGATGTTTTTTCTTTTTTATTATCTATATTATTATTATGACTAATAATAATAATTATTATTATTATTAAATTGTATTATTATCTATGCAACAAAACATACACCACATTTGCAAAGGTCTCGGTAATTGTTAAGATTCTGAGCATCAGGGCTTTTCCTTCAGGGAATACTGTATGGCCTCTGCTGTCTTCAGCAAAGCCTGAGTAGTTAATAACAAAACCTGTTTCAGCGGGTCATGTATGACCTTGTGGATCAAGATGCATACCACA
>JAOVVB010070596.1:0-14012 GCA_028570985.1 Heterobranchus longifilis | reverse complement strand
CTCCCAGCTGCAAAAGGCTACAGCATCTCCCGGATTTTGATAGCACATTCGCTTTACCGTTGTGCCCCCTAATTGGTTGTTTAAACTCTGATCGCTGTGCATGCACACTGGAGACTATCGTGAGTGTATAAAAATGATTAAAAAGTGAATTTTGCATACCTTTAATTAAGGAAAATGCATTGCTGTTAATGTCAAGTTTCTTTAAGAAGTTGTTTATTTAACATTTTATGGACGGAGTCTCTAGTGTCAGCTCTTTGCAAACAGTATTTCCAGCATGTCAAAGTCCTCAGGACAGGAGTTTATGCTTTTGTTTTTTTTTTAGATTTTTTTCAGTAACCTGAAAAAATAATTCTGTAATTTGCAGAAAGAAATAAGAGAGGCTGGTGAGGGATGCATACCATTCAATGTTCTTCAGTATTAAACCAAAAATTTTAAGTGGATAAAAAACATGATGTGGCTTTCCTAAATAAATAAAATAATTATAATTGTTGGCAGATTGCTGTGGTATAATAGGACTTCAGGACATGATCTCATTGGGAAATAAGCAACAATAATAAAAGAATTCCTCATTCATCTGCATTTGAAAGAACTTATCATCCATTATATTCTTGTAATTGCTAACAAGTATGTACTCGAGAAGCTGTGGATTATTTCGCGTCAAACCCCTTTGGCTAAGGCAGGCAACATTCTCTAAGACTATAAAGTCAATTATGACCATAGTACAATTTTAAATGAACGCTAACGTAAAATACCAGATGTCTAGAGTTTTAAAAGCAGAACTGCATGCACGTCTGTATGTACGTCTACACTACATCCTTGTTACCCCACATGGTTACAGCATTAAGCTACACAGAAGAGAACTTTTCTTGTTTATAGATGACAGGAAGTCTTGCTGAGTCCTAGAAACCACATCAGGAAGTCAGAGACATCGATGAAGAGCTGGATGTGGTTTGAGGCTTATATTTACAGTGATCATTTTGGGCTTCAAAGGCTTGCTAGCTGCATTAGGACTATATTTAAAGAAACAAAATGTGTGAAGGTTTAAGTGGAAGAGCTCAAATGTTCTGCACAGAACCGCGACCGAACGGAGCTGGAACAGCGAGTGCGCCCCAGAACTTTTCAGACAAACATCACTAACTGACCTCACTAATGCTCTTGCAGCCGGATGAACACAAATCACAGAGCTGTTAGATTACAGAGGTGCTATTACTTAATCGGAGGCTACTTCAATTCATGGTAACTCCATGAATGTATGAACTGTTACTGACTATGATATACAGTGCTGTGTTCACAAGTCATGCGAAGAAATGCTGTAAGGCAAAGATGATTTAAAAAGAATACATGTAAACATCTGTATATTTAAAAACATATACTATTAAGCTATTAAGAGCAATGAATATGATTAATCTAAACACAAGCAATATTAAGTGTATTAATCCTTTGCTGTGTAAAAGACAGACATCAGTGGGTCCCAGGTACACTTTGCGTCTGAGCATTTCGCAGAATCTGAGTTGTTCTAGAGACGGCTGACTGTCAGAGCTACTTCTGATTGTGCAGATAAAACCAGATATCACTCATACATCGTCTCTGCCGCTATATCCTCCACACACACACACACAAACTGGGCAATTTGGGAATGCCAATTAGTCTAATAAACATGTCTTTGGAGTATAGGAGGGAACCAGCACACCCAGAGCAAACCCACCAAGCATGGGGAGAACATGCAAACTCCACACACACAGGCCCCAAGGCGGGAATCGAACCCGGAAGGTGTGAGCGACAGAGGTAACTACTAAACCACTGTGCCGCCACTATAAAAATCAGTGAACAGTAATTAATGAAACAACGGCAATAATTGGTGTGACGACCCTTTGCCTAATTATGACCTACAGTAAAATTATTTTTATTATTTTATTTATTTACCGGAATATTAATGTCAAATATGCACAATATATTTCCACTGACCTAATAATGAAGTCATAAAGTAAACATGTATAACAAAGTCTGTACAATAAATAAATAAATAAATAAAAACCACAAATAAACGACTGTTATGATAATAATAAATATCATCATCATCATCATAAAAACATTTTATTAACCAGTCAAGTGTATTCTCTTCTATCTTAAATAATTTAGAGTGAAAATTAAAGTAATGTGGGATAAATAGGGAAAATGTATTTATGTGCATTATATTACAAAACAATAAAATGATATTTACTTCAATGTGAGAGGAAGTAGTTTATATAAACCCTAAACACATGTTTTTATCTGAGGGAGAACAGGGCTTGCTTGTATTTATTCATTTATTTATTCATTTATTTATTTGTTTTATCCCTTCATTTTTGTATGGACGTGTGAACTGTTTGTGACGCAACAGACCGGCTCTGAGTGTAGATGCCGTGTAGATGGCACACGCCCGCGGGCTCTGTGTGCAGATGAAGTGTTTAATTGAGTTTCTTTGATCTGGGGAGACAGATGGATTTAATTAACGATGTGTTCAACACCGGCGTGTCGACGATTCCGCTGCGCCCTCTGCTGTACACGGCCGGAGCTGCAGCCGTAACAATCAGTGTTTTCTCCTACCTCAAACGAGGCGACGGGAAAAAAACTACACTGGACACCGAAGGCAGGTTACAGATGTTCATACATGTTGTGTTTAGTTTCCTTTTATCCTTTTCACCTTTATCCTTTTTCAGTCGTTTAGAAGCTAAAAGGCTTTGGTCAGGTTTTGGCTAACTTCCGCCTATTGCATTAGCGCCGGTGGTTGAGCAGCGCCGCCATATTTGATAGTGCTACTTTCACTGAGAGTGATGCCATGGCAAACGTGTCAGCAGTACAGGTGCATGGAAGGTTTATAGGTTTTACGCTTTACAAGTGATTTAAACATTGCAAAATGTTGAACATTAATAAAAAAATGACATGAGTTGATAGTTGTCAATAATTAGTTTGTACAGAAAGACATGAATACATTTCCCGAAATACATGTGGTGGGTTTCTGAGGGCATTGCTGGCTCAGTGGTAGGGTTCTTGCCCGGGATTAATTCCCAGCTGAGGCCCAAATCCCAGCCACAGCATGCAGGGTCAGTTCCAAGCCTGGATAAAATGGGAGGGTTGCGTCAGGAAGGGCATCCAGTGTAAAACCTGTGCCAAATTGTGTACAGACCATGGCAGCTGAAAGACTACCAACAGAGTGTGGCATCCGAAGGACTAACAACAACAACAACATGTGGTAGGGTTCTCCCCTACCACGCGGAAGCCCCAGATTGATTCCCACCCAATACCCAAACTCCAGCCAATGGATACAGGGCTGGTTCCAATCCCAGATAAAATGGGACGGTTGTACTGTATCAGTAAGGGCATTCTGCGTAAAAGTTGTGTGAGATTAAGACTGATCCGTGTGAGTCGTTTATTTTGTTTATTATGTACTGGACTGCATTAAACATATTAAAGTGGTTCAAAGTACAATTGACAGCACTGAGCTCTTTCTAGCATTAATATATACTGTAAGAAGGTATAATAAATGTCTTGACAAATCCCACCTTCTGCTTTATGATTTTGAGGTTGCAAGACTTCTGTCTGATCCTAAAAGGTGAGCCAATCCTAGAGCACGAAAATAAGATTTAAACGCAGCTTGTGTTGAGCGCTGTTACAAGTCCAATTTATAAATCATACTGTGTCTGTTAGTGCTACAAAGAAGGTTATTAGTCTTTGTCTCAGCTGATCTTTCTATTCATTATGCCATCGGCATCTGACAAGTGTGGCGGATACGACTAATCCAATATATATAAGATTTCTACGATAGAAACAATGAGATCAAGTGTTTACTTGGCTGATATTTACCTATTAAACACATTATGAAAGGTTTACACCACCCCACTCGGATTAAAATGTTCAGATCGGGCTAGATTAGGTCAATGTGTTCCCACTGAGGTGTTGGCATGATGTGTTTTTGTTCCGATTGGGCTATTATTCCCATTATTATTGGAATATTAGCATCCATGTAAAGCAGCTTCTGTTAATTACAAAAAATGAGATTATTTGTGATGTATATTTATGTATTGTTATATTTATTTTTTAGTGCAATTATCTTTTGTTTATTCTTTTGTTTATTTTTACATTTTCTTTATTGCTGCTGGTCTCTGAGAGCTACCAAAAATTCATTGTATTACTACAATGACAATAAAGTCTCTTCACATTACTTTAGCTATTTTTTTTTCAGAAGTGAAAAATGCTGCTGGTCTCAAGCAGGTAAACAGCAATGAAATGAGTTTGGCATCCACCAGAATTGCAAAGAGTAGTGTGTATACAGTGTATATTGCCAATGTGCAATTTAAAGGTGCAGGTTAAATAAGTTGATATACCAGGCATTCTTGAGAATTCGGACAAAACACGTGCAGCACATAATGTGTTTTTCTGTAAAATTCTGAAATAATTCATGTTTTCATTATAATTTTCATGATGAATTTTATAAGCTGAAAAACTCAACATAAATTTTTTTTTTTTTTTTACGTAAAATTGTTTTTATTTTATTTTTCCCCACATTTTCAAACTGCTAAACAATTTAAACTTAAAATATATGAAAAATCACTTATTGTGTATTAAGTAAAATATGTATATATTAGTATGTATATATTAATGGCTGTTAAAAATGAAATCATAAAATTTTTTAACTCTAATTTTTAATTTGCTGAAGTCATCAGACATAAACAATCTTGTGGTCAACCAAAACTCCCTCTATAACTCTGACAACCCACTATGACTCCCTGATTGTTCTAAACACTGTTCAACTGCTCAGGCTCTTATAAGTTTGATCATTTAAAATTTTTTACACTGATACTGCTGTGGTCACAACCATCAGATGGCAAAACCGTATCTCCTAAACTATATTAAATTTGAGGTCATTTTCAGTACAGTTAATGAATTTTAAGCACATTAAATAGGTATCTGGCGGCACAGTGGCTTCGTGGTTAGTGCTGTCGCCTTGCACCTCCCGGTCCTGGGTTTGATTCCTGATCTTGTGCATGGAGTTTGCAGGTTCTCCCCGTGCTCGGTGGGTTTCCTCCGGGTCTCCAGGTTTTTTTTTCACGGACCTGTTAGGCTAATTGGCGTTTCCAAATTGCCCGTAGTGTGTGAATGTGCGTGTGAGTGTTGACCGGAAGTCCTACCGTACAAATGGAAATAAATACAATGGTCACCATTGACCTCCATGGTCCATAGTTGGACTACAGAGGTTCCTAGAAGGATGGATGAAAATACAGTATGTATCTAGCAAATAATGGGGGAAAAAATGGCTCCCACATACAGTACATTTCAGAATTTTGCTAGCATAATGTGGAATTTTGTCAACTACGTCAGCAAATTCATCTGACTGTGGTGACTTATTGAGTGACTGTTGATAAATACATCCAAATTGTTTTATCTCATTGCTTAAAGATACATTTTACATTTTCTTTAGCAAAACATAAGTTTTCGTTTATTTTCTGTTAATATTAATTTTGTTTTTGTTTTAAATCATGATTAATTATTAAAATCTAATTTTTTTTCCCAGTAGTGCACAACCTGCTAATGTTTACTACTGATGTTTATAGATAACCGACACTTTATTGTTGTGCAAATTGTATTTGTCTCATTAAATATGTTTTATTTTGCATTAATTAAACTGGTCAGTCATTAATCATGTGTAGAATCTGTAAAAAACAATTACAGTAAGGTTAGATGATGTTTAATGAAAAGCTTATTAAGGACATTTGAGGCAAAATAAATATGCCGTATAGAAATAATCTAATTAATTTTAGGCAAGTATGGCAAGGCAACAATTGTCAGTAAAAGAATGAAAGGGAAGGAATAGGGAGTACCAAAGAAAGAGAAGAGAGAAAATACTGAACAGAGGGATGTATTCTTGAGAAAAGAGACAGAAAAGTGAAATAACAGTCTCCAAGAGTTAAGAGAGCACAGAAACAACGCGATGGAAGGCCCGCAACTCGACACACCTCCAGTGTTTCAAAGTTGTGTTGTGTTAGCCTTGTTTAATGGTTAAAATTGTATTAGTTTATTGTGACTTGTTTCTCGATATAAGATATAGTTCCATTGATGTGCCTTTTTTTTTTTTTTTTTTTGAAAAATGAAATTCAGTGGTTCTGTTTTGATTTTGCATAAAAGTCTTAAATCACAATTCACTTACTCTTATTCACTCGTCGTCTATATTACTTTGTCCTGTACACATGGTCATGGTTGCCTGAACCCTATGCCAGGAGACTTAGGGCACAAGGAGGGGGAACCCTGTATGGGGTGCCAGGGTATCGCAGGGCACACACACATACACACCTAACACACTCTTCGCACACTGTGGGCAATTTCGAAATACCAGTTAGCCCAATCCGACTTTGGACTGTGGGAGGAACCTGGACTACCTGGGGGAAACCCACCAAGCATGGGGAGAACATGCACACAGACCCCGAGGTGGGAATAGAACCCGGACCCTGGAGGTGCAAGGCGATCGTGCTAACTACTAAGCCAACATGCAGCCTAAATCACAATTCAGTGGTTTTTAGAAATATGAAAGCTTGATTCAAAAAGAGTTTGATGCTAAAACTTTTCATTAAAAATGTTTTGAACATGTGAAAGTTGATTCCAAAGTGTTAACTGCTGCATAAACGTAGCATTTAACAATTTATAATAACATTTAATAGTTGTATGTCTGTAAAACGTTCGATATCTTTCAAAGATCTCTTCTCTTATACCTTACTAGAGGTTACCCGCGGCTCCGCCCGTGTACATGAGGTTTACCCGTGGCTCCGCCCACATACAGATCCCGATGCCTGTGCGCTACCATTTCCTGAGAATAGAGTGAGCGGTCAACCCAGTCATACTGCTCCTCATGCTGCTCCAGTGTTTTGGCACCCCTTAATTCTGCCTGTTGTATGTACGGTTGCTATAAATGCTTTGCAGTTGAACCCGAGGTTTCAGTAACCCTGAGCTCAGCCTGACTTACCTGTTTTCACTTTAAATGACGCTGCCTACTGTTACCTTTGGCGAGAAATACCTGTGACACTTCCATAATATGTGAAACACCTGTGAAACTTGCCTACTGGTGAGGTACGCCTGTGACACACCACAGTATGACATAAAAGCTGATAATTGCATGTGACTTCCTGTGCAAACACCACCCATATGCCATGCACTGCCTGCCGCCTGCTGCCCAAACAAACCCCATATATACTGTAGATGTAAACACCATCCGGTAGAAATTTTTAGTGTTTATGTATTCATTTTTTTTGTAAATTGTACCCACAATAGTCTATTTCTAATACATTTTTCATTTTTTTATTTTAAAAAGATTTTATTAATAGGATTAATACTTTTCTGTTTTTAGGTAAAGACAAGGATGAATTTTTCATAATGACTTGGAGGAAGACAGTTTTTATGCTAATTAAATGCTAGTAAAAGGTGTTGTATTGAATTTTTAAGTAATTATTTGGCAGGTACAAATTTTTCTTTTTTTTTGCAAATAGACAAAACCTATGTTTCCAAAGAAAATTATATAATTTGATAATTTGATCTTTTAATGTCTGACTGTGTTGACAAAAATCATGTCGGCATTTGAACAAAAAGGTTATAACTGGAGGATTGTTCCATAACAGGGTATGATAACCCACACCTCACTGTTCAACAATATATATATTAAGTTTTTAGAAAAAATCAAGTTAATAAAGTTTTTGTTTCCAAAAAAAAAGTTTTGTCCCAGTTCTCAAGTATGACTGATTTATTCAGAAATATACAAAAAGAACAGTGATATGATGATGATTACATGTTGTGTGTGATTCATTTTTCATTTAGAACCCGCAGAGGTTTTTCAGGACAAGGAGACCGAAGTAAGTTTATCCTGCTTCTAGCACTTACCCTATCTGCTCTAACCTGAAAAAGGGCAAACCCACCAATAACAGTTGTTGAATATCAAAGCGAATTTCAACTAATGGAAACTGAGATGTTTTGTTCCACAGCTCAAAAATATTCATATAAAAATAATTAATACAAAATCAAAAGTAAAAATAAAACAAATTAAGCTGCAATTTACCTTCGAGAAGAGTTGTGACTGTTAGATGAGAGAAGAAGACTAAGGAGGAGGGGGGCTACTGTGCAGGACGACTTTCACACACACGCGTGCACACACTAATGGAATCACTCCTCTCTGACAGAGTGGTTACTGGAATATTTTTCTTTTTGCATGATTTTAACAAAGAACCTCTCTAATGATCCTTGCTTTTGCCTTCTTTTGAGGATTTCGCGGAAATGTGACATTGTGCGTTGTCATTAAACAGATTCATCTCCACGATTGCCACAGCCTTTTTAACTTTTTTTTTTTTCTTCCCGGAAACCGTCGTTGTAACTAATGTTTGACTGAGTCTGACAAATTGTTCCTGAAGGTGTCGTATAGCTGTCTTGCAGCATCCAGTGTGAATACTGCATCAAGTTCATATACTAATCATGAGCCCTGGCAGAGTCTTAATGGTTGTCCTGCCACCTCGTGTCCCGAGGAGTAGTGATCAAAGACCCTTTTCATCTCCTTAGTGAAGGTACTATAATTAAGGCAACAAAGATGATTGGCATCCCAGAGATCAGTAGCCTATTCTCTGACCTTACCAGTCATGAGGGTGATCAAATACGCTACTCAAAAAGTGCTTGGGAAGGATGAGGCTTGAAAAGTGTGCAGTTCTAGTTCTCTACAGCTCTAGAGCACGGAGGAAAGAGAAAAATTGACATGTGCATTACCTGGATCACCCGGTAGAGTTGGGGAGCTGTGGTGTTACACCTTGTTTCACCTGTGTGGAGAGTGTGGTGAGCATGTCCGAAATAGTCATGAGAGACTGAAATTCCTGCTGGTGAGCATGACTCCTTGTTATGTGACCACTTGTTTCAATCCACCAGTGTTTGGCATAACATAACATAATGTTTGAAAAGTTTATTTTTATTTTAGCAATTAAATCAAAGGAAGCAGAAGATGGCTGGAGCAGAGAGGATCAGTCAGTCAGTGGGTGGGGGGGAAATTCCGCTTGCATGAGCGCATCCATAAAGGTAAATCCATAGATCTGAAACATGAGGCTGGACTCATTGGCTTTAGACTAGTTTCTTTTCGCAAACTAGTGTTCATGTTAATTCCAAAATGAGCAAGTCCAATACATGCGTCAGAGATCAATGTTCTTTGTATGGAGCACAAAGTTCAAAGCCAAAAGAGCAGCTGAGTGCACAAGCGAACAAATCTGCAACTTATGATGAAACTAAATATGATTTCAGGATGCTGAGACTGAGACTGAGAAGCCTGTGGCATCTGATCCTCAGCTGGGGGAGAGTGTGAGGAAGCTCCAGGATCTCCTCTGTGAAGTATGCAGAGATTTTGACGAGAAAAGCAAGGTACGTGAAATGAGCCTCTGGTTGAAAAATATGTTACAATGCACATGATGGGAATTGTTGAGAAGGCGAAATATCTACACAATTGCATTTGATGCGTTTAGAGGCAGAGAGCCATGGCTGGCCATGATATTAGATAGAGGGCTAAAATCTCATCTTCATCTCTAGCTTAACTATGAAACTATGATGGGTCAGTAATGCATTATACCATAAGGTCTACTGATGGCATAATTTAGAATGATGAAGTTAGAAAGATGAGGTTCATTTATTAATATATTTTCAAGATTGGCCTTTTTTTTATTTACACTAGTTTAATATCGAACATAACCATGTATGTTTTAGGAGTGTGTGCGAGAGCGAGTGGCTCAAAGCACTCTCCAGTCTGAGTGCCATGCAATGAAGGAGAAATTAAAACACTATGCAGAGTTACTAATGGTACGCTTCTCGCAAAGTCATAATTGCTATAGTATTTTTTTTACCATTTGGAACTTAAGCACTTGAATTTTAAGCTCTTCTGCTCCGTGTGTGTTTTAGGAGTGTGGACGAGAGCTAGAGGCACACAGCATCATGCTGGCACAGAGTGATGAGGTGGACAGGTTAAAACACAAGTTAAAAGAGTTACTGATGGTAAGCTTTTTTTTTATCCACTAAGTCATGATGGGTCTAGTATTTATTCACATTTATGGAGCAAATAAAAGTTTACCATTAAATATGTGAACATTATGTACATGAATTTAAAGCTCTTCTTCCCTGTGCTCGTGGTTTAGGAGTATGGTCGAGAGAAGGAGGCTCACAACAAACTGCAGCTTGAGTATAAAAAGGTCAAGAAAACTGAAGCACAGCGAGGAGCAACTGAATATAAACTTTTTTTTTTCTCATGAAACAACAACTGTTATTTTGAAATATGTGTGTGACATGCGTGTCATTCTTGTTTAATCACCTTTTGGCCACATTTTATTTTGTTGTCTCAACACATTTTATGCCATTTTTAAAAGTGTCTGAGTGTGTGTTTAAGAGCAAATAAAGCAAATAAGCAGTAATTGTTGTACTTCCAGGTCTCACTGGTTGAGGCAGAAGTGGAGCATCGTATGGCTGCAGAGACCCCTGCTCAGATGGAAGCTGAGAAATCCGAGTTGGCAGACCAAGTGGGGACACTGCAGGACACAGTGAGGGACCTGAGGAAACGGCTGGGTCAGGCTCACACTGAATGCGATGAGCTAAAAAACGTAAGATTAAAATGTACATTAAAGTGTTGGGTTTTTTTTCTTTGTTTGTTTGTTTTTTATTATAAGTGAAGCTGAAGTTATGTGGGGCTTTTTCATGTTTATGCTGCATGATGAGATAACTTGAACCAAAATGAAAATAATATTTCAAGTATTTATTTATTTAATTATTTCTTTTACTGTGAATATTAATCACTCCAGTTAAATGGTTTTTTTTTTTTTTCAATTATGTGTGTGATTCAGGCATGTGCACAAGAGCGAAAAGGTCATAGCATTGTTCAGGCAGAGAATGATAAGCTGAAGGAGAAGTTAAAACTCTCTGAAGCTTTACTAATCGTAAGCTTTACTTCTTTCCAAGTCATAATTGCTGTATTTAATTTTTTTATATTTGCAGATGTAAACAATAAATACATGAAATAAAATCTCTTTTGCTCTATGCTTGTGTTTTAGGAGTATGAGCGAGATCGAGAGGCTTGGAACCTCTTGCAGGTTGAGTATGAGGAGATAAGGGAGACTCTGATGCACGATGAGGAGCAACTGAAGGTAACCATTCTTCTCATGAAACTATGACCGCTATTGTAAGCTCTTTTTTATGTGTGTGGAGTGTGTGTACCTGTTTAATCAGTTTCTGGCCACGTTTTATTTTGACCAACACATTTTAGACCGTTCTCATGAGTAAGTCTTTGAATGTGTGTTTGCGAGTAAATGAAACCAGTAAGCCTTAACTGTACTTTCAGATCTCCCTGGCTGAGGCAGAGGAGGAGCTTCAGAATGCTGCAGAGGCCACTGCTCAGATAGAAGCCGAGAAATCTGAGTTGGCAGACCAAGTGGGGACACTGCAGGACACAGTGGAGGACTTGAGGAAACTTCTGAGTCAGGCTCACACTGAATGCGATGAGCTAAAAAATGTAAGCAGGAAAACTCATGGACTTAAGCCATTCTTTTTAATACAAGTGTAACTAAACTGCTATGAGGCCTTTTGTTGTTATTCTGTCACGACTCGTCAGATCACACTGACTTCACCTTGGGCAACCGGTTCGACCTTGTCCATATCCGGCTCCACCTCTTACCTTTCACCGCCTCAGTTCACCTGTTTGGCCACTCATCCTCTTCCCACCCCCTATTTTAAACACCCCCAAACAGCCACCTCTTACCAGATTATTGTGTCCTATTTTTTGCCAGATATTCTTGTGTTTTTGTCTCGTCGTTGCCTTTCGATCATGACCCTGCTTTTTTATTTCAACCTCGCTTTGTCCTCACACTTCGGATTTAATGTTTGGAATTACCGGATTTGACTTCTGTTTGCTGTTGGATTTAATACACGCCTGTATTTATTGGCCACAACTTCTGCATACCGCTCATCAACCATGGGACTGCCTGCTCCTGGAACAATCGCTGCTTATGCTTTTCAGCTCACGAGTCTCCCATCATTCAGCCTGCAACATCACCTGCTAAACTGTAAGTGTTGCATCTATTTCCTATTCTGTTCTTGGATCCTACATTCTGTCCTGCGGTTGTGACCGTATAATCTGACCACTGTGGATCCAGCAGAGTTGGCCCATGTGAGGAAGGCACTGGAGAATCAGGGGGCTCTCCTGGGCACACACCAACTTGACATCTAGGAGATCACTAGTATGCTCAGAACTGTTGCAGAACCCTGGCTTCTCTACCGCCCAGATTCAGCAAATACAGGCCCCACAAGCTTCAGCTCCCACCACTTTCCGACCCAGTAAAGAACGAGCTATCAGCATGAGCGTTACCTTCCAGCCTCTAAGACCTTATCGTCATGGCAGGTCGCATCGATGCTCATAAGCGTCTCAAGCAACATGAGTTTTACCAGGACATCAGACCACAACTGCCCGCAGCTTCACTAGAAACCCCTGCCGAACCCATGCAGGTGGATTGTACATGTGTCTCGCCAGAGGAATGTCAACTATGACAGGACAAAAGGGAATGCTTTTAGTGTGGTCCGGTCACTTTGCATAGACTGTTACTTCATGCCCGCTGAAAGGTCAGGCCCCTGGGTTATTATTCTGGGAGTATAATTCTCAAGATTCCCTCCATGCCATTGAGTCGTCCATTCGTTGACTTCCTATGTCTTCATGGCCACCGATTCTCCGCCCAATTTTGGAAAGCTGCAGGCACAGCTTCTGCAGGCTCATTGGCACCACACCAAGCCTCTCATCAGGTTTTGGACTTGGAAGCCATACTCAGCATGCACAGTTGCAGTTGCTCCCATTCAACAGGGCCCCCTTGGAGTGGGTTCCAGCCTTCAGATTCCACAGCAGTGACACTACTTTTTAAGTATCCTAAGGAAAAACCACCTGCAAGACCAGCTGCTAGTGTCCTTCTCTCACTGCTCAATTGAGAGTGTGTTAACCTACTTCATGTCCACTAGGTACACCAGCAGGTCAAAGGCGGACAAGAAAGCTCTCCAGGGGGTGATCAACTCAGCACAGAAAATCATCGGCTGCTCTCTGCCTTCCCTGAAGAACTTTACACAGCATGCTGGCTTAAAAGGGCAGCAGACACCCTGAAGGAACCTTTTCACCAGGACATCACTTATTTAAATTGCTGCCTACTCTCAAAGGATCACCGCTTGTTCCATAAGGCTTTCCCTGCCGTTATGTATGTGCCAAATCAACCCAGCCTTCCATGTGTCCCAAATCCGACGACTAGTCTCTTTTCCATAAGATTCATTTAACAAAAATCAAAAGGATATTTTGAAACATACTGTTCTTTTCTTTTTTTCTTTAACTTGACAAACATGTCTAATTGCATAATTAACATCACATGCCAGAGTTTAAAACTCTTTTCAATCATGTGTGTGATTTAGGAGAGTGCGCAAGAGCGAGAGTCTCACAGTATTGTTCAGGGAGAGAATGATGAGCTGAAGGAGAAATTAAAACTCTCTGAAGCTTTACTAATCGTAAGCTTTTCTTCTTACCAAGTCCTAATTGCTGTAGTATATATATGTTTTTTAATTTATCGACGTGAACAATAAATACATAAAATAAAATATCTTTTTATTTTATTTTCAAATTAAATTAAATTAAATAACTGCTGTGCTATTTTTGTAATATTTGCAGATGTGAACAATAAATACATGCATTTAAATAAATCACTTTTGCTCAATGCTTGTGTTTTAGGAGTATGAGAGAGATCGAGAGGCTTCCAACATCCTGCAGGTTGAGTATGAGGAGATGAAGAAGACTCTGATGCACAATGAGGAATTACTCAAGGTAACCTTTTTTCAGAGGTGGAAAGAGTAATAAAATTTTGTACTCAAGTAAAAGTACTGTTGCTTCAGTGAACTTTTACTGAAGTACAAGTAAAGTTACCCTTATAAAAATCTACTCAAGTAAAAGTAAAAAGTAGCTC